>KZ136370.1:290-14900 GCA_002157035.1 Melampsora medusae f. sp. deltoidis
ACACAAGCCCCCTCAATCCTAAAGAACCAATTCCTTCCTAGTCTCTGTACATAAGACTAGTCAGATCATATCATGTCTCCAATGCATACAGGGCCAAAATTTGATCAGCTGAAAACTTCCTGAGAGTCTGTTTAGCATAACTAAAATTCCTTCATTCATAAATCAGGCTAGAGTTGTAGTTTAGTGGATTGCTCTTAGTTATGCTGGATCATGTCAAGAAGCACAAAATCACAAACTGAGTATTCTGTCAATTCATCACATCAAAAAAAAAACAAGACAATTTACCAGGATTTGTTTGGCTGCTGTAAATGGCTGTTGGGGATAAAAAAAGATCTTTGAAATTAGGTTTGCTACAATGAATCTTTTTGAAAATAGCTCTTCATGTGAGAAATCCAAAATCAACTTGATTTGTTTTTCAAAAGAATTTTGGTGGCTTTGTAAATCATTTTTGAAAATCATCCAATGATGTAATTAACTGGTTCTTGCTGCAACCCACCATATCCTACCTCACATTATCAGTTACATGTAGATGAGCTTTCTCAGGCTGCAGGCACTCATTATCTTACTGTTTCTTTCAAGTGTTCATGGATGTATATGTATATCACCGCATAAGTTGTACAAATCTTATTTAGGATACCAGAAACTCTTCATTTGCTGGACCTCCATGTATCTATGACCAGGACCCCAGAAAGCTCCAAGTGAGGCACATGATGTCAAAATTGAATCACTTCCTTAGATTTGCCGTAAAGCGCTGTGTAGCTCATAGCCTGTAAACTGTGTTTCAAAGTCTTCACATTGCTGACCTTATGGATTTCAAATCCAACAAAGCTCCTTGCTCCTTGCTGGGCGTTAAGAAGGGAAGAGCAAGGGGGTTTGTCAAGTGATTATGGATGTAAATGGGGTGGAGTGTTTTGTAGTGCCGGGAAAAATCACATTGTGTACCTCAATAAGAGCTTTCCGGGCCCCTCTGTAACCCTTTATCTTGGTCTTTGGGAAGCATCAACATGATGTCACTCCAAAACACACTAATAGATAGAAGATATGGGTCTTTGAATGAGGCATTGATAACATCATAGAAACTCATGGTCTTTTTCTTACAGTCAAACAGTTCATCATTAAATCTCCTCACGCAAAATAAAACTCTAAATACATTCAAAACCAAATTGAATTATCAAAAGGACACCCAGAGAAAGAAAAATCAAATTCAGTTTCAAATGAGGATAAAAGAAACGAGAAAATAGAGAATTCCAACTCACGGTCATTCTTCTTCTTACTCTGAACCTCCAAAATACCACTCAAGAAATGTTCATGATGGATTTCATTGGCTCCTTCTCTAAGAGCAATCATACCAGCTTCTACTGCTACTGCTCTTAATTGAGCAGCATTGAATTCATCAGTTGATCGTGCCAGTTCTTCGAAATTCACACCTTTAGCTACATTCATTTTTCTGGAATGGATCTTTGAGCAGAAGAAAAAATGAAATCAATCTTTGACACGAAATTCAAGTGGTAAGGATTCATCGGTACCTCGATGATTCGTGCACGTGCGTCTTCGGTCGGTAGAGGAAATTCAATCTTTCGATCAAGTCTTCCAGATCGAAGGAGAGCAGGATCCAAGATATCGATTCGATTTGTAGCAGCAATGACCTAAAGGCAGCAAAAATAATTAGTGATTTTTTGATGAGGTTTGAGGAAGAGGACAAGGGTCTTACCTTGATACGATCGTCACTTCCAAACCCATCAAGCTGATTAAGAAGTTCGAGCATTGTCCGTTGAACTTCCCTATCCCCAGACTTCTCACTATCAAATCGTTTAGTACCGATAGCATCAAGTTCATCAATGAAGATGATCGCTGGTGCTTTTTCTTTCGCTAATTCAAATGCATCTCTAACTAATTTGGCTCCGTCACCAATGAACATCTAAATATCATCACTTGATAGTTTATCAAAAACCTACTCGTGCAAGAAATAGCAAAGCAGATAGACTGACCTGGACGAGTGAAGGGCCGGCGAGTTTCAAATAACATGCTTTGGTTTGAGCAGCACAGGCACGAGCTAAGAGGGTCTTACCCGTTCCTACAATTGAAATTCTACATGTAAGTGATCCGTAACAATTGACTGAAACTTGATATTGGTAGAATGGACAGAGATGCACTAACCGGGTGGACCATACATCAAGACTCCTTTTGGTGGTTTGATACCCAAGGTCTTGAATTTATCAGCTTGCTGCATAGGCAGAACAACAGCTTCAACCAGTTCTTCAATTTGTTTATCCAAACCACCAATATCAGTATAAGTCTCAGTCGGTCTTTCATCTACTTCCATAGCCTTTACTCTTGAATCATATTCAGCAGGTAAAGTATCAAGCACTAAATAACTATCTTTATTGACCCCAATGAGATCCCCAGGTTTCAATTTATCGGAATCCACAAGACCGATCAAAGGCAAGAAGATAGTTTGTCGAGTCGATGTTTTGATCACCGCACATTTCCCTTTACGAACTGAGTCTAGATCGATTTGAGCTCCTTCTTCTTCTGTTTCATGGTTATCGGGATCCATTTCTAGAATCTCGACCACATTCGACACTAGGAATGGTAATTGTTTGTTGTTTTTGATCTTGTCAGTATTATCTTTGATCTTGTCTCGCATCATCGCTGCTTCATGTTGTAATGTCATATTCTCGGATCGCATGATCTGATATCAGAAAAAAATGTGTTTTTAAGCTTCTGATGTGATAGAAATGCAGGAAAATTTAATGATACTGACCTTGATTTCATTGTCGAGTAATCTTGTACGAGTCATGATTTCCTCTGGTGAGGACTTTAGGATCTCTGGATCGAGCTATTTTAATTGAAAAACCATTAACCTCGTCTGTTATCAAAGTGGTACTATGGTATGTGTGTGAGATATGGGAAACTGACTTCAGGCTCAGCATCCATCTTGACATCTTCGACTTTTTCTGGAGAGGTAGATGTCGAAGGTTCGTTGGTCGAATTAGTAGTTTGCTTTGATGAACTTGGATCAGTTGGGGCCAGAGGTGGTGGTTGGTCGGACATGGTGAGTAAGTGCTTTGAAGGTGATTGATGATGAGACTAGGGATAGATAAAAGTATCTCAGTGATGAAGGTCTTATTGGTTATGAGTTGTTGTTGATTGATCAATTGAAAGTGATTGTCGGTTCATGGCAAACAGTCGATGACGTTTTTGGCCTTCATGCTGGGACGCGCGGCCAAGACAGATTTCACAGAGAGTTCACACTAAGATGAAAACCGTCAGTTGACATCTCACTCTTGAAGTGATATGTATGATCTGAGCAATCATTCCACATGCCACAAACACTTCAACCAGAAATCATGACCAACTCCCGTCCAAGGAAACTCCGTTTGTGCTAGTATTTACTGTCTAATTATCTTTGACTAAGCTGAATTGATGTTGTTCATTGAAGAATCTGAAGAGTTTTGTGCGAGTCTTTCACATATCACTCTCTCAATATTGAAGCAGTAATCACAATATAACTTATAGAGGGGTAGACAGGGTTATATATTCATTGGAATATGATCCCTTGAGCTGTTGGAGTGCCCATTCATGATTTGCCTTGGTGTTTGTGAGCACAGCAAGTTGAAGTTCTAGTTGCAAAACACTCATATAGATGTCCAATAAAGCCAATAAATAGGTTGAGAGCTGATCCATGAGCCAAGATCGCATCTTAACTGTCTTTTCTTACAGGAATCCTGTGGAAGTGCCAAGGTCTTTTAAGCGTTGTGAATTTCATTTGACAATCAAGATCCATCAAGATGAAGATACGGCTCTGCTGGGTTGCGGTGAACAGGTTTGTTTTCCAAGTGGTTTTGAATTTTCAAACAGATATCTTTCAGATACATGATGCATATTGAGAAAGAAAAGATCCCACAGATTTATCAAGACAGTCACGGACAAGCACAATCAGTTTAATCATGAATAACAAGTGTGAATCACGTTTGTTAAACACTCTTAGCCATGCCAAAAAAAAGGTATGAAAACGAAAGAAAACGAAATATAAAATGTTCAATGCATTAAACCTCAAATGACCATCACTAAACAAAATATTCATGAACTAATTCAACTTCGGAATAACTTTAATAATTGAATCTCAAAAATCCCGTTGCAATGAATTGTAAAAGTTCTGAATACAATGCGATATGAAAGCAGAGCTACAAGATTGGTCTAAAGGAGCATAGCAAGAGCAGGTGCAGCAAGGACAAGTAAGACAGCTTGAGGTGAGAGCCGTGAAGCATCGCTGGTAGGTTTTGATGAGTCGGTGGTGTTCATCTTAGAGCTAGTCATGTTCATGTTGGCCATGGAGCCGGTGCTGGTAGACATGTTGCCTGTGCTCGACATGCTGGTCGATGTGGAGTGGTTAGCAGAGGACATGTTTCCAGCACTGGCGCCAGCAGAAGGTAGTGGAGTGGTTTTACCAGTACCGTCTGAATGGGAAACACATTGACCGTGTCAACAAAAAGGTCAAAGAAAGAGCGGGTACAATGAAATAAAAGGCTTACTACCACCGGTAATGTCAAAAAAGGTCGAGAATACAACACCTGAGGGGTTGTTCTTGGGGATGAAGCGGATAGCACTATTTGATCAAAAGTGAGTTAGAGTGTGAAATTTGCATAGCAGAAAATGTGAAGACATACTATTTGATGTTTGAAGCCAAAGTAACATCAGGCTTGAATGTCAAAGCCATTGCAACTCCCGGGTTAGAGACGCCTCCCAAGTCTTGAGCAAGTTGTAAGTTTGATGGGTCACCGGCCACAAGGTCGATAGAAGTTTCACCCATCGAAGCGGCAGTAGGGGAAGCAGGGGTATCAAGCCATTTGATTTGACAATCGACTCCAACTTTGCAAACGCTACCAGATACTGGGAAAGTAGGTGAGAGGGAAGCGTTGGCCAGACGAGTAATGGCAAGAGCAAAGATAGAGAGCGTGCAGATCATTATGTAAGATTGTTGTATTAACAAGTCGAGCCTTGTGACGGTGGAATGTAGCGGGTTGAAGAGGAAATATATGGAAGAGATTTGAGATGGGTGTAAAGGGGAGTAAGTTCAGAGGTTTGATGAGTTTATATAAAGTAAAAGACTGTGGTGAAAGTTAAGGAGGTAGAGAGTTGCTGGGAGATGTTGAAGAGGGATAGAGATGTGAACTTGGAAGTTGGAGCCCGATGAATCGAAAATGATTGCGTACCTAATTTGATTTCTTGAAAACGGTTAGGAATTAACGCGGAGCCAAATCTCAAAAAGATTAAAATGGAAAACTCTTAAATGAATTGACGGCGCTTGGGCTTTTCTGGGAAATAACTGGGTGGCTTGTATATGTGGGTGGTGGGTCTTGACTACATTCAGCGCCTCTTGTGATTGAATTAAAAGCGTTAGGGACCCTTTTCGTCTAGCGTCTGGCTCACATTCACCCGGCTCTAACAGGCTACACGGTGAGCGTCGATTCGAGGATGAGGGTTCCGCGGTTGGAAGCTTGAAGCTTTCCAGGCTATGGACCTATGCGGTGCGGACCTTGGAGCCAGGAAATCGAAATGCCTTACCGTTCTGCCTCAAGCAACCGCGGATCTTCCTCATGGAATCACTCGCCCTTTGCGAGGTCGCGGCGAACGCGCTCGTGAGGGGCTTAGTTAAGCTTGTGCTTTGCGGTATGGTCTCATCAGGGCCCATTCACGTTGAGAGAGGACTTTGACTGCTCTAACCTCAAGATAGAAACGCTACGTTGGCATCGCGATAACGTGCGCGCGATAGCTTCAAGGCACAAAAGACCTTGTGGCTCCACGAGCCAGTCAAGCATAAACAGTGAGCAAAACTCCTTACCTTAACATAACACCCTCGACCCTCGCTAGGGTGGAGACGGATCAAGAACTCACATAATTAACGATGCGCTACGGGTCATTCGAATTACCAGTGGTGACCTGCGTAGTCTTATGAACAGTTGGTACTAGGAGATAAAAGGTCGTGTTAGTCTTAAGTGGATTTTCCGATTTCCTAATCTCGATACTGATTAGCCTTAACCTCTTGAGGAACAACGCGCAGCGAAAACAGAATTCCAATTGAAGCTATGAGCAGCTGTTACTTTCGAACAACCCATGAGAGTTTGGTGAAGTCAAGGGCCTGGGATTTGGAAGGGACGAAAATTGCTGCGCTTGCTTTGTGTCACTCTTGGTCACGTTGTGATTTGGTCGGCAGAAGCCGGTTACAAAGTGGGTTTGAACAAGATACAACATCGTAGCATTGCTGGCTCTCCGCAGATATCACCATCTTGAATTGATGATCTCTAGATATCTCTGCGGTAACTTGCATTCAGTCAATTACAGAAAATTTGCATGATTTTATGCTCGGAAAACTCGAGCAAATCGGCACGGAATTCCCTCTCGACCATCACGCATTCAACCGATCATTGTGAGGTATCCCAGACTTTCGTATGAGTTTTACATCACAAGCATGGGTCTTGTTTGATGCAAGAAAACTGTTATTCCAACACAGCCTCAAATTGACTCTTGCATTGATCATTAATGATTCACACTCAGCTACACCACGGGGGGGTCTTGACCGTCCCCTCCCGGTCAATGCCGGCCACCTTCAGACGGACTTTCCCTGCGCAGTGAAAGTCCGTCAATCGCTCGTCAGAATGGTAACGTCTTCAATTCGCCAGAGGGGCGCCTTTTCATCGGCCATGAGGGCGCATTCTCATCGGTCAAAATGCGCCGGTTTTCCATCTTTGGGCGGTCAAGAGGGGCAGGAAATCGCCGGCAGACCATCATGGATGTTTTTTTATTTTGGGTGCAGGAAATAAAATTGGTCCAATCGCCAAAAGAATTGCCAAATGTGGCGCGCGCGCAATTCGATCGCCTCATGAGGGTTGAGCCAATTGGCATGAAAGCCATACATTTCGAACAAGGGGGTTACAGATATTTGGATAACGCAGAAGACTGAGAATAGAAATAATCCTCATACAAATGGCTTCGCGGAAGAGATCAAGGGAAATCCCATAAGAGGATAGCAAAGATAATATAAGAGATCGTGATTCTTTGACCAATGAGCATTGTTATTCAGACGTGTGCGTTTAGCTCCACAGACCCAGCCCTGGCTGCTTCCACTCGGACCATTTCTGCTCTGATCGCCTCATCCGAAGGAAGATCAAAGGTGACCGAAGAGTCGATGTTAGCAAAGTACCCCTCGCCATCGAAGGTTGCACAATCTTCGTTAAAAACAAGCTTGTAAAAGCTGTGATGACAACCAAAGTTAAGACAACCAAAGTTAAGTGTGTATAAAGATGTTTCCGCGCAAAGGAGACACAATTATCAGACTTACGCGGAAGTATATAAGGTACCTTCAGTACTCAATCTATGGAGCTGCTGATCCACTCTGCGCCAGATATTACCTCCTCCCCCTCCCCTTCGAAGAGATTGATAGATGCGAACGGCTTCACGCCGCTGGGAACAAAGTGCTTAGTTCAGTTTTGACATGCGACTGACACCCACAACAAATAGCGTCTGACTCACGATGTAGGCGATACGGAGCCGAAGAGCCACAGTAGTGGTGTCATAATAGGCCTCCGCGTCTAACTGCTTCGTGTCCCAACCGCAGTGGTTTGCGATCTAGGATCCAGTGACGCAAACAGAGATAATGAGACAGAACAAACAGAATTGTCAGTTTTCGCGTCTAAAAGCACCGGTGTAAATGACTGGGAAAGACACTTACACGAAAGATGAGGCGTTTGATGCAAGGCACAGTGGCCTCGGGGTTGTTTTTTATGTTGTGCAAAACCTGGATGCGCTACTTGTTAGTAAACCGATGATAGCTAGATGCAAAAGAAGGAGTTGGAGGGATATTTAATCAGTGGATGAAGAACTTACCAAGATATGCAAACGCTCTCTAGCGTGCTTCCCCGCGTCCCTCACTAAGGACGTGTACTTCTGTGCGGCGGCCACATTCGTAGCCCCATTGACCACGGGAGGCAGCTGGCCAGTGGCCCAGTTACCGGGTGTTTCTTTAACTGTTCGCTGTAGTCCGAACAAGGCGAATAGTCAGAAAGAAAGTCTACGGAAGATAGGAACTTTTCTTACCTTAATAGTTTTAAACAACGAATTGACTATCAAGTCACCGTTGGGAGATTCAACGGCAGTGTACGCGGCGATCGTTGGCAAAGGGACTGATCCGTATGCGACGGAATACACACGAGCCTGATTGGGAGGATGAGGGCAGAAGGGAAATCGAAGGAAGAAACATAGACCGGGAGCGAAATCAAAAAACAATGAGACAATGAAGGTAGACGAGAAAATGAAGAGCGGGAAGAAGGCATCAACATACTCTAAGCTCGGGGCTGTAGGACCACACTGTGGTCGTCGAGACTGCAGGCCCATTGGAGGCCGCACCNAGAGCAGTAGCTGGACCTCCATCAGCCGGATTGAATGCAATCCCATCCACTGCGTCATGGACTTCGTCCAATTTGTTGGAGAGCAAGGTGAACTTCTGATCGATCTTATCAGAAACCGAAGATATATCTTCATTCATCTTATTTGACAATTCGGCTATGTCTTCTTCAAGCTTGACCGACATAGATCCAAGCTCTATACGCAAGTGGTCCGAAATCACCAACATCTCTTTCTCAACGTGGGCACCTAAACTGGCAATCGCAGCCATGATGCGATTGGTCAAAACATCACTGGGACCGTTGTTCTGAATGCATTCGCAGGCGAGTGGTCAGTGCTCGTCTTTCAATGAAGTAAACGTAAGTGATAGAACGGTAGATGGTAACTTACCCCGTCCCCTCCAGCTCTGGTCGCACCTTGACCTCGCACGCTTCGCAGTTCGGCACGGGGAGCAGAACCAGTGGGAGCAACACCTGTGGTTCCTGAAGTTAAGATTGGAACAAACAAGGGTTTAATTAAGATGAGACAGAAGGATATCAAAAATTGATAAGAAGCCAGCGTACTGTTGGCCCGTGGAGTCGTTAAGGAGTATGGTTGAACCCGGTTGGTTTGAGCAGCAAGTTGGGCAGACATGACATCGATTCGGCCAGATTGAGATTGAGAAGACATTCTTATTAATTGGAGATAGTCTTAAAGACAAATTTAAAATGGATTTGAATAAATGGTGAGTTGCGAGCTTTTAATTCAGTGGGAGCTTGGATGATCAAGGGGGATGAATGACAAAGTGGTTTCCTTTATATCTCAGTCAAGTCGCGCGCACCGACTGGAACGCAGGGGGTAAAGGCCATCGCCGATTGGTCGTCGCGGTCATTCATTGCACTCAAGCGCGACGCGCGCGCGTCGCTGCTGCCATATTTTCCTCTTAAGGAAAGCATTGATAAGGTCAATGGAATGGCGGCATAACAAGGCAGCGTTCCCAAAAAAGGAAACCCGCTACAATGAGCCATTTGCAGCGACTTTGCAAATGTGCTCAATTCAAAAGAAATTGCAATTCAGCGCATCAAATCTGGAAATGTGATTGCAACAAAGCTTCTTACTTATGAGCTTTTAGAGGGGGGATACAATGGAATTGTGATTCAAATAATCTGAAGGTTTTCAAATGCGCTTCAATCTTCTGAAGAATCAGTTTCTTCAAGCTCAAATTCTTCGTTTTGCGCTTTGCCCTTGCCCTTCCCTGTTTTGGCTTGCCGTTTTTTACGTGGTTTGACTGGAACAGATCTCCACACCTGGAGGCCTTCATTAAACGCTGCCAACCATTCAGCAGGGGTGATGGGTTGAGTCCCGAGATTGGCTAATGCTCGATGTGTTTCAGCTGAGTAATGACTTGCGCTGTTCAGGATGAACCAGTCGGTTTCAATGTGACCGATGGTACTCTTCGAGGCAGATGTTTCCTGTCTTTCAATGCGTTTCTTCGCTCCATCCGTGACTGTGCATTTGGAACGGTGGCAATCGTGTTGCACATTCAAAATGCAATGGATGTCCTAGAGGTCAAATCAGCACAACACAGACAAAGGCGCATCTGACATTTTCGGGTAGGTTGCTTACCGTGACTTTGACCCATTTTTGGCGTATGGTCCGGAGAATTTGGCACATTCCGTAAAATGGAGATATGGGCCCCGGTTGTGTTTCTCGAAGTAGGATGACTGCCTTGTGGGCCGATTGGCTGGAAGGCTTCCAAATTGCATCCACTTGAAAAAGACCATTGCCGTGGTGAAGCTGACCAATTTAATGAGTCAGCAAGCGTCCGCTCAAAACCCACCCATCAAATGGGAACTTACCTTGACAAAGTCTTTGGGGGACACCGTCTGTTGGTTGGCCAAGGTGATGCTGGCGTGTTTGATCCACAAGGCATCGGGCGCTTCACTTGCCAAATAAACAGGGACCTCGGTGGACACCACCACCCGAGCTGAACGAGGCAACCTGTCAGCGAGCGATATTGTAGGAGAGCCCAGAAAGATGCTTACGTCCTGCGGTGAGCACAGCCGTTTGATCGATTTTCGGGTCCAGTCCCATCGCCTTACTCAATTCCGGCATCGTCAGCAGGAGCGCTCGAACTTGAGGACCAGCCGCACAACGCTCTTGCAATTCGCGATCAAAAAAGGTGTTGCCTGAAAGGAGTGCTCGCATTAATTGGTAATTGTTGAATGTGTTCGCAATGTCACGACCTGGGCTCATGCGGTTGGAATGAACGGATGCAGCACGCAAAACCCCGTTGTATGACTCAAACTTCTCCGTCATAAAGAGGGTGGCCGGCCCAAAACGCTCAATTGAGTCCTTCAAGTGGCTCAGCATATGAAATTTCGGCTTATTCACCCATTGAGCCGAAGTGTGAATCAGTTGATTGAAAAACATCAAGATGGCGCTTTCCATGCTTTTCAGATAGTCGTCCATGTGTGTTATTTCGTTCTGAAAAATGTACGATCCTAAAAGACACACCGTGGTCCACAAATGACGTTTGTTCGTTGGAATGTAATCAAACAAAACAAAAGGCGCCGCTTGAAGAACAGTACGAAAGTCCTTTCCAACTAGGCTCTGATAATGTAGTATGAGAGTTTTTGGTTGAATAGCTGGAATCTTGAGGCCTGTGGTGTCGAAAGCGTCCCACCGGGCTGCCAATTCGCGGTAGCGTGTCGTTCCAGCCTTGATGATGCCAAATGACTTCATCGTATCTCGGAATAAATATTTGACTATCCCAAGGAGGACAACGTGGAGAGTTTCTACCGGAGTGTCTTGGTGTCCATTGAAACCTGTGAGGTAATGGTTGATGATTTCAATTTTTTTCCAAATAAAAAACGTATCAACACCGCTGGAAACCATGTGTCAGGACAGTAGTCCAATATGGACTAACCTTTGAGGCGCAACATGGGGTTGAATAAACGAGACCCCAGTTGACGGTCCAAATCCGCGCACATTTGGGGCACATCGCAGGTGTCTGGGGCGTCGTTGATCTTCTGGAGGAAATAATCCAGGACCGAGTCACGGAAACCGTGCTTGCGAGCCTCTGCTTCGACCGCAGTCTTTCTGTGAGGGAGCTGAGCCATACGCCACAACTGCGAAGCCCGTTCGCGCGTGTTATCCCAATCGCGTTTAGGCAATGAAAACTGTAAAGATGAGGTGTTAGTCTTTTATCATGACATCTGGCCTGGCGTCCACCTTGATCGTACCAAACAAGAGAGGTTCAAAAAAAGGTAAGGAACAAATGGGGATATTTACCTGTTCCCCGTCTAAGTCCACTCCAATAAAGTCTGAGACATATTGCTCGCTTTTTTTGTCACACATGTGCGCCACTTGTAGATCACATATACAACAAGGGGTAAGTGTGTTGGCAGGATTGGTGGTATCAGTAATTTTGGCGTGCATCGGCCCATCACCGAGGTGGAATAAAACAACGACCATGGCAAGGACATCAGTGCCGGTGTGATGGTCGTGCGCGAAGAATCCATTGGAACTGTGGTCACTGGCATTGCGGGCATGGTAAGCTTGGGCCAAAATGAGGTGTTTGTACAGGAAAACAAGGTAAACTCACTTGATATCATCGACAACCTCGTCAAGCAATTCCAGCGCTGATGCGCAGTTTGACGTCGCCAAGAAATGGATGTTATACTCCTGGTTGGTCATTTTCGGAGGTAGGCCGGCGAGGGTAAAAAAAACACTCATGTGCTTATTCCAAGATTTTGATACATTGCCTGATGTATCATCCGAATACAAAGTCAGCGGAATGTGCTTGATCACATGCCCGTCCGCTCGTAACCGCCAAGGATTGGGAATAGGGATTTCTTTAAAGCCATCACTACTTTCCTCTGTGCGGCAAACAATAATTCAACACCAGAACGACTGGAGGCTTAATGTGAACTGAGAGACTCACGAAATATATGCGGCACGATTTGTTCGGAGAGACTGGTTCCTTCCGGTAGACGGATGTCAGGAGTCAATCTCCAAAACTCCTTAACCTCAATTGTTTGAAAATTGGTCGACTCGAAACATGGTTCCGAGGGTATGAGGATCTGAAGAGCTGATGGGTCTTGGGGACACTTGCGAACAGAGGTTGGAAGGCATTTTGCGATTTGACTGCCATCTTGCTGGAAGAAGAAAACGGGCACAACAACCTCCTGCGAATAAAGTTGAACTGGCTCGTATATAAACCAGTGTTTGCCGCGGGAGACGACCATTTGGACTCGCAAGTCTTTGCTGAAACCTTCGCGCCATTTTTGGCATTGCGACAATCGGTTGATGGGTTCGTCTTTGGGCAACTCGGGGAGATATACCAAAAACGGGCTGACTAAAGGATTTGCGAGTTCCTGATTTAAGGGGAAAGGTAAGTCAGATATGTGTTGGATGTAGAAGGAGTTGAGATTACGCACATTGCTGACAATTGTCTGCACCTTTAAGCCAAAGAGAGGCTTGTTGTGCACACTGGTCCGTTCCGAGACTTGAAGGCCAAAATTCTTCTTAAGCCGGTTACTTAAAGCTTGTAGCGCGCCCCACTCAGGCAATCGTACATGGCATATAAGCAAAATTGCGCGGATACGGTGGTATTGAGAGCGGGACAGAATACTTCGAGTTGACCCGATGATCAATAAGGCGACAATGTGCTGTTATTGATAATGCATTGAATGAGTGAGGATGTAAAATTGGGGGGGGGATTTTACATTTAGATATGAACGAACCTCTTTCTTCTTGAAAGGGTACCATTCGGAACAACCGGCCACCTGTCCAATTTTCAAATCTTCCTCGAGGCAGGCCTCATCCATTGCCTGATCAATTGGATCCGAATCCTCGCTGTCCATTGCTTGAATAGCTTCCAAAAGCTTGTGGACGTCGATTTCGTGGTCGGAATCTTCCGAGTTGCTTGGTTGATTCTCTTCCGCAAATTCAAAAGCACGGAGGTATGATAGAGGGGAGGGAGGCCGGTGTTCCGGTGTGGCTGATCGACGCCCATCCTCGCCAAAAAGGTCTTCCTGATCAGGTGAGGGTGAGGGTGATGGGACCGGGGATGGTTGAATCCCGTCGTTGAGGCCAGGGAGCATTTCGTTGTCGGCGGCCAGACGAGCCTCGTATCGAGCAACAGCTGCGAGGTGAGCTTGTGAAACAGAATGCGGCCCATAGTTGCCCATCATCCGGGAACAGACCAAGCACTTCCACTGTGGGTTGGAAGGCACAGTAGTCATTGATTGGAAATCTACGAGGAAAAGCAAACCGCGAAGGAGTGGGTATTGAGGGTGCAGGTGTATAATGAGCGTGCGGGGTAGGGGCGAGCTTACATTGGTTGGGTGGATTGGGTCCTTGCGCCATTTTGGGAACAGGATGAGGAGAAAGCAAATGGAGAAAGAGTGTTTGAAATGGGCAATGTATTGTGCTCGGTGAATGGGTGGATGGGCTAAGGACCAAAAAGATAATCAAAAGAGTTCAGTTTTTTGATGCTTTGGCGGCAAAGGAAAGGATAACGCAAAAGCCAGTTATTTGGAGATGGGATGGAATGATTCGCATGGACAACAGACAAGAAAAGCGAGAGACCAAGTCGTGCATGATGGAGATCAGATAACCCAGATTCCGAGGGCGATGGGGTTATTTGTCGCAAGGGACTTCGTAAACCTGCGAGCGTGACCTGTGGATCTCGATATCATCGCCGCCCAAACGCCTGTTCTTGAGGTCGAAGGGCTTTCAAGCGAGCCCTTTGAATCTCGATTTCATCGCCTTACAAACGCCTTTTCTTGAGGACAAAGGGCTTGCGTTTGCGATTGCTTAAGACCAGGATGAGCAGAGGCTATAACCCGCGTCTCACGTCATGTCGCGGATGGTATCGACCCCCCTTGGACCAGGGTTTCTTGCGTGCTTGCTATTACGGATGACTGGGCTCAGCATTTTGAGCCACATACCTTGGTGCGCCAATTTGGCTTGCCAAAGTGTATTGCGCCGGTCTGTCGACAGGCACGCATCTCTGGCGGACGGTAGACAGCAGATATTGGACAGACGGCGAGGTCATGCCGGTCCGTCCGTCACGATGGACATATGCCATAATTGGGGCCCCCGGCTGCCCGGGGGCCGGGTCAAGGCTTCCGGGAGGTTATCCGCGGACGGTTTCCAGGCCTGACCTTGACCTGACCACTCCCCGCTGAGATTCCGACCCAGAGTACCCCCGTGGTGTAG
>MWRK01007222.1:0-14066 GCA_002157035.1 Melampsora medusae f. sp. deltoidis
TTGAGAGTCAAAAATCCATGTCGATGTACGTCGGTATGAGTCATCTCGGACGGTTGAGGAGGATTCTGTCCTGGACCAAATTTTCGAGTTTTGTCACGTGACCACCGCCGTGACTGCGCAAGCAGTCATCCATCGCATTATCCTTACTTTTTTTACCTCAACCGATTCACCTTCTCTCACTTTTTCATCACTGCCTCTCGCCTATCTGGTCTCGTCGCGTGCCCCAATGGACAAAGGCCCACCGGATCCTGATATACAGGAGGGATAGATGGTCCAGGACAATGGATCGACCTATGACGACGCGTTGGACGCGTTGGTCGCGTCTGACCTGACGGGTCAAAAGACGGCGACCACACCCAAAACGCGATCACAGCCCCCAAAAACCCTTGAAAGGGTTGCCATCTCCTCCCAATCCCTTCTCGGTCCAGCATTGAGCACTCCGGCTTTGCTGGAGGGCTCGAGGAAACGTCATCGACCCCGTGCGCCCTCCCCAAGCCCTCTCGAAGAAGCCGAGGATATCACTGGGACCCCGCGTTCGATTCGAATTGCTCGATTGTTCCCGGGTGGGTCTGGTGCCTCAGCCAAACCCCTTGGTGTTTTGATACAGAAGCTGCTTGACGTATCAAAAGCAACTCTGGTCCCGAAGTCAAAACGAAACAAATCGGTCAACGTCAATGTTGAGTTGGCGGCCAACATCCTAGTCCTCACTGGCCTAATCCAGGAGCAAGCCAGCCTAATGGAGGCTAGACGTGTGGTTTTTGATCCAAGCCGACCAACCGCCCCCGTTCCCACCCCTTCATCATTCGCCTCGGACGCTCAGTTCGAGTTCCGCAACGCAGCGTGGTCAGCAAAATTTGACACGCTTGCCGACCAAGTTGCCAAATTGGTGTCTGCTGTCGCTCCTGGTCAGCAGCAACAACAACAACAAAAGCAGCCAGGACAAGCAAAGAGCTCGTACGCCTCGGCTGCTTCGAAGCATGTACCTGGCGCGTCTCAACGCCCTACCCAACCCCAGACGAGCTCACACGCTCAACCAAAATACAATGCCCAACCTAAGCCGGAAGCCACGCTCACGTTAACCCAACAAGACCCAATAAATATCTCGGGCGCGGGGAAGACTATCCCTGAGCTGATCAAAAGCCTCAACACCATCCTGAAAGAGAACAATATAAAGGTTGCTCAGAACGATAAATCCCCGATAGTTGTCCAAAACATTCACCGCCAGCCGTCGAACGACATGGTGGTTTATTTGGAGTCAACAAAACAAGCCCAAGCTCTGCGTGACCAAGTAACGTCCTGGTTACCAAAGATCTCGCCGAACCTAGCTCTCAAACATGATGTGCATGCGGTCATAGTGCATGGCATCCCCACCACCTTCAACCCTACCCGCCCGGAGGATATTGAACTCCTTAAGATATGCAACGGCAATCTACTTGATAACGCCCTCTTCATGAGGTGGTTGAAGAAAGATACGGCTGATGATTCAGCGAAGAGATATTCCTCCCTGCTGATTGGTTTCAAAACTTCCAGCGAGGCCAACCTTGCTGTAAAAGCAAAGGTGTGGCAAGGGAGAGGCCTCCACAGCACGACACTCCGTGGACCTTCTTTCTCCAGGTGCTACAACTGCCAAGGAGTGGGGCATACGGCCGCGGGATGTAAGCTAGCGCCCATGTGTCCTCACTGCTCGGGTGACCACCGCAAGCACACCTGCCCTGCAAAAGGCTCGACCGCAATGAAATGTGTCGCCTGCGCACGTGGGAAGCTGAAGCTGGATCCCAGCACCAACCTCCCAAGGCTGTTTAAAGAAAATCACGCTGATTTTCTTCATCACCCTTTCTCTCCCTTGTGCCCGGTTCGTATTGCAAACCAATCCCCGCCGCACAACCCAAGCTCCTCGCCATATATCCAAGTGGTTGAGCAAGCAGACTCAACTCGCGCTCAATGTTATAGAGCGAGTTGAAGGCAAAACTAAAAATAGACAAATCTGCAGGCATTCTGCAATTGAATTGCAAACACTGCAAGCATGTCACCCACTCTCTTTTTAATTCAGAGTTAACTTCCCTTTTTTCTGTACTTGCAATCCAAGAACCCTACGTGAATCCCATAGACAACTTACCACTAAACTTACACAACTGGACCCTCATCTGCCCAACTCCACGCACCCTCAAGGAGGAGGACAGACCAAGGGCCTGCCTATATGTCAGGCCGGATTTGAATCCAGTTATCAACCCGATACACTCCCCATCTAGGAACCTAGCAGCAACAATGGTTACCATCCAGGGCTACACCATATTAGTAACCAGTGTTTATAACCCACAACACACTATGGAGGGGTTTGACGCTTTCACTGAAATGCTTCGAAAAGCCCCCCTCTCCACCCAACTCCTTCCAACTATATGTACAACAGATGCTAACCTTCACTCCCCTTTGTGGAACCCAAGCCACAGCAAGCTTGATGACAAAGACTCCGAGAGACTCATTGACATGCTCACTGATTGGGGCCTAAGCCTACGCTCTCCAAAAGGTATCCCTACTTTTGGAGTTCGATCAGAACACACTTTGGGTACCTCCATAGACCAAGTGTGGGTCAATGAGGATTTTGACGACGCAACAATCACATGTTTTATCGACAAGCACGACTTGGTCTCTCACCAGTCAGACCACCAAGCTCTTATCACGATTTTTTCCACGATCTCGGGTGACAAGACTTTGTCCAATTCGCAATCCTCTGAGAGGAAGAATTGGAACAAGGTCAACGTTGCTTTCATGAAGCTTGAACTATCCACCTCCCTCCCACCGCTTAGACCACTGGTCACGCAGGACAAAATCGAATGTTTTGACGACTCACTACGAAAGGCCGTCATTGACGCCTTGAACAACAACTCACCCAAGAAAGAGGTACACGGCAAGCACAAAGCCTGGTAGAGGCCAGATATTCTGGACCCCCTTCGTAAGGAGGCCACCAGGCTTCGCCGAGTTGCCAAACGAGACCGCACCACCAAAACCCAGCAAGCCTACAAGAAGGCCTGAAACGCCTTCAACCACGCCATCAACAAAGCAAAAGAGAACTCTTGGAGGCAATACCTTCCAGGAGTCAATCACACCACTCTCTTTCAGGCAAGACAAATTGCTTCGGGTTGCAAGCCTTCATCGCTAGTGAGTACCATCATCACCGGCAATGGAAGAACCTGCTCGACCAACGAGGAAAAGGCGGAGGCCCTTTTCTCGGCCACTTGTGTGGCAACGGCACCGTGCCGGTTGGATAGCACCAATCACCTGAAATTCCCAATTACCGAAAGGCCAACGGAGGAGAGGACACCAACGCTCCTCTCCGCAATCACCAACGATTTGATAGCATCAATCATCAACGAAAGCCCTCCCAAGAAAGCCCCTGGAGGAGACGGCATCCAGAACTGGGTCAGGAAGCTCATCTGGGATAAGGTGAAATCGCATGTAAAGTTCCTTTTCCAGTGCATCACCATCACCGGAATCATCCCCAGGGCCTGGAAAAAGGGGGTCACGGTGATGATCCCGAAGCCAGGAAAAGCAGACTACACCCAGGCCTCTGCTTACCAATCTATCGCACTTCTTGTCACGCTGAGCAAGATTTACGAGAAATTACTCACCATTCACTTGTCAGGCTTTGCAGAATGGCTTAGCATGCTCCATGACGGCCATTACGGAGGCCGCCCCGACCAATCGAGCCAGGAGGCTTTAGTCCACTTGGTCTCCTGGATCAGGAAAGAATGGGCAAGAGGGAAGGTCGTAGGCGCGCTGTTCGCAGACGTCAAGTCAGCCTTCCCATCGGTACACCATCCACGGCTCCTCGATACCCTCGAGAAGAAGGGCATTCACACCCAAACACTCAATATCATCCATGACTTTCTTGCGACACGGTCAACAACCCTCACCTTCAACGGCTTTGAATCCCAAGCAATCCCACTCGACCATGGCCTGCCTCAAGGCTCACCGCTATCCCCTCTCCTTTACCTCCTATATAACTCATCCCTGCTAGAAATTACTAACAGCATTCCCACAGCTTCGGCATTGGGCTTCATTGACGATTTAGTGCTGCTCTCCTCAGCCAACAACACCCACCAACTGGGCTCACAGATGCAAACCCTCTCCTATCGACAGCAACAATGGGCCAAAGACCATGGCGCCATTTTCGACACGAAGAAGACCTTCTGGGTACTCTTTAGCCTCCAGAACCACGAAGTGATACCGACGATTGACTTTGCCGATCAAAAACACATCATGCCTTCCCTTTTTGCTAAATGGCTAGGGGTCAAGATCAACAACAAGCTCAGTTTTAAGCAGCAACGGCTCGACGTTGCAGCAAAGGGTCGACAATGTGCCGGGTTCCTCTCAGGCCTGTCAAAAACAGGCTGGGGGATACCCCCGAAACTTTTCAAAATTCTTATGACTACAACCATCCACGCGGCTACTGACTACGGCGCGATGGCTTGGCTCCCAACAGAGCCCTCACAATTCTTTTTGGACCAGCTCACGGTCATTGACAACACCTGTGCCAGAGCGGCGCTGGGTGCCTTGAGCACCACACCCTCCACCTTTCTCCGTCACGACCTCAATCTGACCCCTCCCAAAGCTCGTCTCCAGAGCAAATTACTCAGTTTCATGGCAAGATCCCTTGCCAAGTCAAAAGCTCACCCCTTTTTCAATCTCATACAGCAGGCTCAACATTCGAACCCGAAGTGCCATAGGAACCCTTTTCATCAATTCTTCCAACACCCCCTTCACAAGAAGTTCAAGGAGTTTGTCACACAGCTCCCGGTCAACCCTGCCTCAACTCTCATCAAACCTCTGAATTACTCCACAGTAATTCAGGAAAACAAGAATTTATCAAAAATCAACACCCTCGCACTCAAGCCTTCAGCCCAACACCTACTGATCTTCTCGGATGGCTCCTGCATCCCAACGAAGACCACGGCTGCTGCGGCCTGGTGCGCCAATAACCGCTCCTCAAAATCAGAGCACTTAGGACCAGCACGCTCCCATGGCATCTACCAGGCTGAATACCGAGGGGTACAGCTAGGACTCTGGATGGCCATGGAAATTGCAACACCTGCCACGCGCCGCACGACCATCGTTCTTGACAACCAAGGGGTTGTCAAGGACCTCCATTCCAACTCTTCATCTATTTCATCCCTCAACAACCAACACCAAACCTTCAAGATCTTACGGAGCTTGTATCAAGGTTTCCCAAATATGCGAATTACAGTGTGATGGTGCCCTGGCCATAAAGGCATACCAGGGAACAAAGCAGCAGACAAAATTGCCAACTCTTTAGCAAAAAGGAGCTCACCAAGCACGTTTACTAACACCCCCAATACCGCAGCTTTCATCACGGCCATCAATGAATGGCGAACCGAGCAAACCGAATCCTTTGATGAGAGGGAGACCAAGCGCTTAGGACACACGCCTCAACCAAAATGCCATCTCGATGGACTCTCAAACCTCCTCAAACACAAGGTTGCCACACTAACACAATTACGATCAGGCCATGTGCCGCTCAACGCGTATCTAAATCGCTTCAAACAGCCGATTGACCCATTATGTGACTGCCAAGACGGCATTGAGATGGTTGATCACTTCTTATTCATCTGCCAGACACACGAACGGCATCGCAACAAACTTGAACATGATCTTCAGGAACATTCAACAACAATGGACAAACGAGTCCTGTCAAATCCCAAGTGCTTTAAGCTTATCGCCAACTACTGCAACTCCACCTGGAGGTTTGCTAACCAATGGATCTGGGCCCGAGCCACAGACCAACCCCTTCCGCCAAACACACACCAGCCATTAGAGTAAATTTTTCTTTTTAATTTGCTTCTTCATACTTCACCGCCCTTTCCCCATCACTACACTATCAAACATGTAAACTAGATGAAACAGCCAACAGCAACCCTTTCCCCTGACACAGCCAGAGGGGTTTTACCGGTGCTGGACATATTAAGAGTGTTTGATAGCCTAGCGGCTACAAAAGCACTTAAAACATTGCAATAAAAAAAATCTCGGATGGTTTTTGGCTCGAGGGTGAATTTCGAGCAAACATGACATGGAAAAAACACATGTAAAATCCATGTCATGTTTCAATGTCAGTATGACTCTATACGTATTCCATAATGGAGAGTTGCCGCGATATCTGAACGTCGGATCCGGGATTTGTTAAGCTGAGATCCGGCATAGCCCTGTTGCGGTCCGCCTCATCTCCGGACCTCTGTCATATCAAACCAAATTCAATGAATTGGCGTGATGACCGAGCGAAATCGCGCGACTTTGCCTCATGACTGTTTCGCTTGATCGTCAGACTCCCTCAATCAACAACGCTGAGCTTTGTGTAGGAAATCTGTTTTTTATCTATACGTTGCTTTATACGACTAACAAGATGATTCTCTCGGAACACAGACTCCGAATGTACCTTGTCAAGAGGTTTCCGGTTCATCTGAAGCGCCGGATTTCAAATCGGCCCCAGCACCAAATCATTCTAACACCATTCTGCTTGTGAAACATCCAACACCTTGCTACGAGGAAGATCCTTGGACGATCAAGTTGCGCAGTTGTCACTATGAGCCGGTCTACATGCCCATGTTAGACTTTTCCTTTGATCGGATCGACGAACTCGCCAGTCTCCTGGAAGCCGGGCCAGCACATCGCTGGAGAGGTGTTATTGTCACCAGTGCTCGCTCTGCAGAGGCGCTTCAAGAGGCTATATACCGGATTTCGGAACAAGCTATGATAGCCAAACCTGACTGGTCTTCAATTCCATTCTTCGCTGTCGGTCAAGCGACCGCCCGCGCTCTTCGGGGGCTGAAGCCTTCTGCAGGTGGTGGATGTTTTCCTCCAATAACGGGTCTGTGTGTGCTTGGAGCAGACGAAGCCGGCTCCGGCAAAGTCCTCGGCGCCTTCATCGCCCGCTATTTTGGTGCTACTCCATCTGACTCCGGCTCTTTCACTGTGGATGATCATCGGCCGACGAAACTACTACCTCTCCTTTACCTGACCGGAGCGCATCAACACCCCGATCTTTCGAATACCCTCTCGTCCTCTGAACCACCGATCCCGTTTGTCGAGTGGCAAGTGTACACAGCTCACCCAATTCCCAATCCCACCATTCAGCCCTCACCATCTAGTCTGCCAAGCTGGGTAATACTCTTCAGTCCAAACTCTGCCTGCCTAGCTTTTCCTCAGCTTAAATCATTGTTGGAAAATCCGCGCGCCCCTTTACTCCGGTTCGGAGCCATCGGGCCGTCAACAAGGGATTCACTCAAATCAATTCTGGGCCGCTCGCCGGACGCTGTGGCTTCGCGTCCTCAACCAGATGCTTTACTTGAAGCCATTCGGCTCGCAGATGCTGAAAGTCAGCCTAAACTCAAACAAACCAGCGATGTGTGACCTCTCATGACAACCGTTGACTCAGGTGGAATACTGGCCTGTCCGGCTTGTCATTTTGTATTTATTGCAGAAAGCTAAAAGTATAAAATCAAAGTAATATTGTAAAGCGTAGTATGTATTCAGAAAGCGGCAAAGACAATGTAAGGTGCAAAAGTTGTTAAGCTGTTTTGAACACTGGTATCAAGTGTGGGATTTAACTCTACTGGAGTTATGGAGCCCATTTAGTTGTAGACTGGGACTGTCAAACCAATGTGAAAATTAAAAAGATCCAAGACCTCAACTCAGCTATGCATCTCTAGACGTAGAGATATCCAAGCACGAACCCTGATGAAATGGCAATCTAGGTTTGAGAGCAGCTGGGTGCTCTCGATAGCCTTGACACAACGATTATTGGAGCAGGCTTTGTCGATCGAGAACACAACTGAATAAAAGACTGCTGATGCAAGATGTCTGCCCAAACTGCTAATTTTTTATTGCGAGAGTACATAGTCAAAGAAGTAATATGTCAATACAGCTTGAGTCCAAGCCTTAAGGGACTTGAAACTCTGAGAGCCTTTTAATATTTTCAGCATTTCCTGAGTCACTCCTGCACTTTTCTGGTACAATTAGAAGGAGGCTTGAGAAATTTATTATTTGATTGTTTAGATGCCTGTGAAAGATTTTTGAGGGTGATGGCTGTGATCATATGACAAAAAGAATGAAGGTAGTGTTGACACCAGTGGTTGAAATTTCAAGACAATTTCCCGCTGTTGTCTTGTATTGCAACACGAAAAAACATAAGGGATGAAGACATCAATCAAAATCTATCACCAACAGGAGTAGCAGGAATGTAGGATATGTGGTATCAGGTCTAAGGAGTGGTGCAATGGAAATTCTTAGTGGAGCAAGCCTGTAGCCATAATAAAGGGCTTGACTCTGAAGATCTCTTAAACTTGGACAAGGTATGTACATACTATCTATGGAGGTTTAAACACCTTGCAGGTAAAAACATGCAAGTGGGAAAAGAGATTCGAAATTGTACCTTGGGTTATGTATCACCAATTTTCAAATTCCCTGCAGGTTTCCTTCTGTCTTTTTGGGTTTAACCACTTTCCCATCAACTTGAGATCTATGAAAACCCCTGCATTCAGGATTGGATCCACAAACTTTCCACTTGGGCACGAAGTTACTTTGCCCTGTGGGCACCCAAGATTAAATCCACCCTCTGGATTAAAACTAGTACACTTGATTTCATCCATATTTAACATTCTAGAAATGCCAAACATTTTCGATCACATTGCATGGATACGCGGTATCCAAATATCACATCAAGACCAGAAGTAGCCAAAGAATGAGTTGTTCCAAGATCATTCCATACTAGCAAAGTGCTCAAAACAAGACCACATAACAAAAGCTCTATTCCCAATGCTCTGGACCAAATCCCCCATCAGGTACTTTGATCAAAGTACAGCCTCTGGCATCACACCCATCTTGATATATTGTGTTCCCTGTCTGTGGGGGACGGGTTATGCAGAAATTTATTTTCATGAGCAAATTTGCTGTTGATATCTAGTCTTACTCAGTGATGACTTTGATAGGGTGAAACTTACCCAGTCATATGTGTGTCCACCCATTTTGAACACAAGGAAATATATCAATCCAAAGATCGTGATGCCGGCGGGCATTGCGGAGGCTAGTACTAGAGCGTATTTGGCTGCAGCTTGAATGAGTAACCCGAATCATATACTGGATGGTTCGTTGCGGTTGATGCGCAATATGTGGCGACTTACCATACCAAAGTGCATACCATCTCTTCAAATAACCTTGGAAAAAAACAGATAACATGAATGTAGGTCTAATATCGCCACGTCAAAGTCAAGAAAACAATTAAAACTCCCAAAATGCCAGTGTTTGTTTGTCCAGATCATTCGACTTACGTTATATATGCAAGATTGAGAGCCGGAAAACAAAAACTCCCAGCTAGGATCACAGGCTACAAAAATTTGATGTGAGAATTCTGGCAAGTGATCAATGCAAGATGAAGTAGCGAGACGCTTCACCGTATGGACATATCTCCATCCAGAACGGGGCCATTTTCTTGCGGCAATCCATGGTACGAAAGGGAGAACGACGCCAATCCTAAACGCATAGCTCCGTCTTCACTACCTTGAAAAACTGGGTAAGAGTCTACTCAACTCACAGAAATCCGCAGAGACAACCTTTGTAAAGCGCCCCTCTTTGGCTGAACAGTCGAGACGGACCCACAGCACCATACATCACCGAGGAGCTACATAAGTTAGACTAGGTATGAGTCTACGTATAATGAGAGGGTCTGGGAAGTGCTCAGAGGAAAACTTGGTGATACCTGAAGAATTGAGCATAAGCTATGAAAAATTGGTATATGAATATGCGTTTAGCCTGTCGGGTATGTGAAGTCAATTCTTCAACATAAATGGACGTACTTCGACAAACGAGATGCTGTGGTTGATTGCGTGAACAAAGATCGGGGATCTTTTCAATCTGCCAGTCGAGAACTAAAGCGTCCAATGAGATCAGCAAAAATCGGATTTCAGAATTTGATCGGCATAATGACTGCATACCGCCCATGGAAATCACTGCAGCCACGACAGTCGAAATGGTCTGACACGCGAAAACCGCCCGGGGAGGTACCTGCAATTCGAAATGGACTTCATTGCGTTTGACAGCAGGGTAGTTTATCAAAAATTCGAGCTAACTTTCATATAGTACGCGAGCTGTAAAAAAGTGAGGAATGTTGCTCAAAAGCTTGAACTGCTAGAGTCAGGGGAATGTGTCTACCTTCATGTCGGCGGATAGTACAAGAGCTTGGTTTATAGTGCTGTAACTATAAGTTTTGAAAAGCATGTTGCAAAGAGGTCTAGTTCATGGAAAGAACAAAATGTCAGTCATATTAGATACATTTGGCGTCCCTTGTGGAGCGCACTCACCGACCATCGAAAGCGTATCCGCCCACCAGCTCGCCCATCAACTAAAATCAAGTCAGTCAGCAAACGAGGAATTTCCAACCTTGTATCAAGAAAACTGACTTGGTAAGGAACCTGTATATAGGCCACCGATTGCACTGTAAAATTGAATGATAAATGTAAAATTCCTCAGTGAAAACTAACACCTCGAGGAACCGAGTACATACTTATTCCTGCCGGCATTATTAACAAAAGAGGGATCATAAGGCTAAGCCCCTTTTAGTGGATGAACAGGAAGGTCAGCAGTGTCATAGCTACAATCTCTATATATTCGACAACTTGATGATATGAGACCTACAAGTCCCCAGATGGCCAACTGAGTCTGACTGGGAAATCGCAATTTCTGTCAAAGAAGCTAAATAGTACATGAGAGGGGACATTCAAGCTCACTATATCTCATTCAAAAAGATTGCCACAATGATAGAAAAGACGCCAATCGCCACAAACCAAGAATTGGGCACTTCATATACAGCGTGAACCAACATATAAGTCTGATGCTCACGTGGCTCTATGCTTGGTATTATTCTACTCACCTTCTGGATAAGCTTGCATGATCCTATAGTGGACATCTGTAAAATATTTTGGCTCTTCCATGGGGTCCCATTCCTTTGTACCCTTGAACGTGTGTTTCCAAGATGCTATATAGTGGAACAGCCCTCCAACGACGTAGTTCCAATAGTGAAGTATGGAATGGACAATCACGCTGCTATTGAGGGCAAAGCTACAGGTGTAACTAGGTATTTGATGTAAGATTTTGAGAACCATTGAGCTGATGGCCACCAACTTGCGAGATCAATGCGCGAGGGTATGCTTACAAGACGATCCCAGCGGCCGTCATGAAAGGTGGACTATAGGATTTGTACTCGGTCTGAAAGATATGATCGAAGTTAGACAAGAACAGAATGAAAGATCATCCAGGCACTTGGACCCAATTACCCGTTCAAGACTACCAAGGTGATCAAGGACTCTACTGAAATTGTAACGGTTACTGGAAACGAAGAGGATGCTTATAAGCGTCGTTTGTCTTCATATGTTTTAAGTATTACGCTCATGACATACCCGGTTCGATCGTACAGGCCTAGATACAAAGGCCAAGAAGCGAGGCTCAAGGTCAAATTTGTTTCTTTCATTATTTGTGCAACAAGAACATGGAACTTACCGCTACTATTGATAGGTAGATATGCTGTAAAGAAGCAGTTGTTGAAGTAAATCACACAAATAGCCACCAACGCACCCAGGGCACCGATGTACTCATTGCTCTGGCGACTGAAGATATCAGAAGTTATTTTCAACAGATATGATCTGCAGGACTTAGCTTACGATAGACCATAGCGGTGTGAAAATGGGACCACGCGACATGAAGTTCCAGTCTAACGTGGGAAACGGATTGAGACCCAGACCAGTGACTGTTCCAGTGATGAGAGCTAGCTTCACGTTATCTGGGTCAATCCACGTCGTCCAACTAGCAGTTCTCTTTATCAGCTGTGACAATTTCCAAGACATGCCAAAACCATGAAGAGTTCACACACTTGAAGAACGAGAGACTCTCAAAGAAAATCCCAGGGAGAATGAAGTCTGGAGCATTCAAGTTTTGGTATTGATTGCATGAGATAGAATTGATGATATCGTGATATCTGGTCAATATTGAGAGTGACTCACAAATGCCAGAAGCAACCTGCGGTGCGGAGCTGTCAGTAAAACAAATCTGGTGCAGATGTAAGGCCACTTACTGCACAGATAAAGAAAAATGTCATCTGAGTTATCTTCCATCCAGGGATAGGTGGTAGATTATCTTTGCCATGTAATGCCCGCAGAATGGTGATCTGAGGAAGTACCTCCCACCAAACCTATATGAAATGTATGAGACACACGTCAGACCAGACACCACATTCAGCCTTAGAGAGATCTCTGACCATTTCTCGATGATAGATCAGGAAGCTGGCAGAAAGGAAGAACGGTTCAAGAAATTGATCACAAGACAAGTCTTTTCAGGATGGAACTTCACCTTCTAGTCACTCCGGCCAAGGAATAGCCCATAAGCTGTGTACTTAGCAATAACGCAAGCTGAAATCCGACCTTGTGAGAGATCCGGGTCTCGTTATAAAACGGTTTAACTCGGAGTGCAGCAATTATGCACGTTGCCTTTTGGGGGACGTAATATCTTGGTCAATATGAAACCAAGAATCCACCGAACAAAATATGTTTCAGAGCTCACATATGGTGAGTGAGACGCGTTGGCCAACTTATTATTATCAAGATGATCAAAGGCCGTGATTGGAGTATGAGCTTTTTCTACCCTCATGAGTAATGAGTATGAAGCTGGTACTACTCAACAATGCTGATCAAGACGTGTTCTTTGATACTATTCGGACAATCCAGTGTTGGCGAATGTAAACTTCCGATCATGTACATAATAGGAAAGAACAGGAACTGACTTGAATGGACCAGGATTGAAAGTGAAGGATCGCCGTCCCAAATGGAAAACTCGTCTTGGCAAGACTTTGGCCATGAAACCTACAAGACATTAAACTCATGGTCAGTCCTCTGTTATATCGCCAAAAAAGCCGATGAGATATACTGACGCCCAACAGGATACGCTGCTACTTGTGATAAAGTGACCGACATGACCATACCAGGTTTTCGGGCTAGAAAAAATTGATTGAAAGCGGCGACAAGAGCTCCCAACGGCAGTCCAATGACCCACATCCTGCGGTGGCATTTCACACATGGTGAATGGTTTGCGACCGTCATGGTGAAATCGAAAGGAGTGCATACCGAAAAGTCATGGCAGGTATTGCAGTGTCATCAAAAGCGTCCACGCAAGCCCGGACCTGAAAATGAAAATATCAGTCGCCAAACCATCTCCTTAAACATAGGATACGGAGCTAGATTACCTCTGCATAAGGAGAATTTTCTTCGACTAGCTTCAGATCCTCTCGAGTGGCTTCCGCAATAGCAACAACTTCTTCAGCAGGTATTCCGGGCTGAAGGGCTTTGGCTGCCTTGAGGAGAATGTCACTTGGATAGTTAGGATCTACCGTCATGACATCCCTGTTGTGAGATGAGTTGATTAGTGGACTACATCAAGGGAAATATACGCGCACAGATCATGGCGCCAATGACAATGTGGCACAACCTGCACAACCTTGGAGGGTGAAGTTCAAGAACACGGAGGTGAAGAAGGTAGACTCACTCGGTATCTTCAATCACCTGACGCAAGTATTGGATTACCCTCTCCACGTCTTCTGGATCAATGCACATGTCTTCCTCGTGGTCCTTTGCACTCCGTCCGATTCCTCCAAATCCCAGATCCCGGTGAGGTGACATAGTTGACTTGGATCTTGGCGCGTTCTGAGAGTTCGACGGGCAGTATGAAAGCACAAAGGTAATATCGACCTTGCTAGAGCGCTTGCAAAACCAGTAATTTGATCTCAAATATCTTCRAGGGATGGTGGCAGATGGGTCGATGACTCCATGAGTGTGTGAATTCCGAAACAAGCCGTATAACGTTGGCTCTCGAATTCAACATTCTCCACAGTGCAAAATATTCAGTTTCTCCATACACCGGGGGGACAATTTGGTCACATATCGATATGTGAGAGAACATGTTGATCAGAGTCACGGAGTGCACACGCGACCGCAGTCACGCCGCAGTCACTGCGGATG
>KZ136377.1:0-10385 GCA_002157035.1 Melampsora medusae f. sp. deltoidis
TGGTATACTCTCTGTGATAGACTGATTTCGGTAATGCGAAGCTTTCCTCTGGCACGTGTCTCCTTCAGAAACCATTGGTCTATCAAGGACCCAGAATCAAAGGAACCAAGTCTACCTGCTGAATATGCTGAGAGATGGATTGATTATGTAGACCTCGGACCGTGATCGATCGATCGATTGATCGAGGACCGTAGATGTGCATATGTAATTATTCCATGTAGAGGTTGTCTTGGTTGGTATTAGGTAAATAGGTTTCTGCCCTGTATCTGAGATACAGTATTTTGCAAATTTTCATTCACCCACCAACTGAACTCACCACCCATTCCCATCACTCTCTCCATCAGATCGCTACCTCAACCTTTCCCTCCTTCCCTTCTTACTTTACAAATAGATTGAATTAGATCATCCTAACACCTCATTCATCATGGCATCAGCCGTACCTACTCCCGCTCGAGTTAACCCAGAAGACATCCCAGGAAGTCACGCTGCTGCTGCTGCTCAAGCCGATGGCTCCAAGGGTGAAGCCAAGGTCAGACTCTTCCCGATCCTTTTCATTCAGATCCGGTTCAACCTTTTCCCGTTTTCCATCTTGCTTCCATCTCTTACGTCATCTCTGTTTTTGTCATCTTTACACGCAGATGGACATCAATGTTCTTCTCACCAACACCGACAAAGCTGCCCGCGATAGCGCTGCCAGCGAGTTAGTCAACATCGTCAAAGTAAGCTACCATACTTTCGTTCAGATCATTTTTCGTTGGACTTTATTCTGACCTTAAACTCTCTTCTAGATCGAAGGTCCACAAGCTTTCGTCCGTCTCGGTCTCTCCGACGCGATCGTCAAAGGTTTGACCGACAAGAAAAATGCAACCGCTCGCGAGGGTGCATGCACACTTCTGAGCAGTTTATGCCAAGCAGGCGTTGGTCATGCTGTCGAACCTTTTGTTTTCACTCACAGCGAATCAGTGGTCCTTAAAGAGCTCTTAGAGGTTCTGGGTGACAAACTGCCCGTCGTCCATGATTCTGCCCTCGCCGCTCTCAAGAGCCTCGTCAAGATCATGACCCCATGGGCCTTGCACTTGGTTCTCCCCGTCTTACTCAATCAAATTGCCACTGCCGGTAAATGGCAAGTCAAGACTGGTGCTCTCGAAATCTTGGACGAGCTTGTCGTCAGTTCTGCCGATCAAATGTCCAAAGCCATGCCCGACATCGTGCCTGTTTTGGCTGCTGCTATCTGGGATACAAAAGCCGATGTCAAAAAGGCTGCTCGTGCCTCTTTGACTAGGGCTTGTGCTGTTCGTATCTATTCCTCTCTCTGCTTATATCCTCCAATTTTTGTCCAGGTACTGACTCTTCCCTTTCCACCCTTCCTCAGTTGGTATCCAACAAAGATATCGAAAAGTTCATTCCTGCTTTGATCTCTGCTTTGATCAACCCAGTGGAAGAAGTACCAAAATGTATCCAGCTGTTAGCTGCTACTACTTTCGTATCCGAAGTCGATGCCCCAACACTTTCTCTCATGGTACCTCTTCTTACCAGAGGATGCAACGAGCGACCTACACCTACCAAGCGTAAAGTCGCCGTGATCACTGACAACATGGCCAAACTTGTCGACTCCGAGATCACTGTCCGCCCCTTCATTCCTCAACTTCTCCCGGCCCTCATCAAGATGGCCGATGTCACTGGTGATCCTGAAGCGCGTGGTGTGGTCAACAAAGCCATCGCAACCGTCCGTGAAGTCGGAAAGGTCCCGGCTGATTCTGATGGAACCAACATGCCGCCTCTCAAGAAGCACTCTGCTGCCGACGTGGCTAAGGCTCTAGTTGCANCCGCCACGAGCACCGACTCTCCGCTTGTCATCTTTATCTCTGAGATCGGCGCTGCTCTAGTCAACGCTCGTAACTACGAAGTCACCGAGTGGGAGTCTGCCCTTGTCCCATATGTCACTTTGGCCTTTGACCCTACGATCGCGGTTCAAAAAGCTCCAATTGTCGTACGGGAGGTGCTCGAGCAAAGTGCCAAGGAAGAAGGCGACGTGGTTGAAGTATTTGAGGATGAAGAAGAGGGCGAGGACTTGTGTAACTGTACCTTCTCTCTTGCTTACGGTGCCAAGATTCTCCTCAACACCGCCACTTTACGATTGAAGCGAGGTCACCGTTATGGGCTTTGTGGAAGAAACGGTTCCGGCAAATCTACTCTCATGGTATGTTTTTCTATGCATATCCCTCTTTCACACCTGGCACTGACAAATGCTATCCTCCTTACGTGTTTTGTAGCGTGCCATCCACAACGGACAGGTTGAGGGCTTTCCATCCCCTGATGAAGTCCGAACATTCTATGTTGAACACGATATTGACGGATCTGAGGCCGAGATTGCAATTATCGATTGGATAGATTCTGACACCCGTATCCAAGCTACCCGAGAGGAGAAATCTAAGGCGCTAGCTGAGGTCGGTTTCTCTCCGGATCGACAAGGACATGCCATCGGATCACTCTCCGGTGGTTGGAAGATGAAACTTGCTCTTGCCCGAGCCATTCTTTTCAAGGCCGATATCTTGCTGCTCGATGAGCCTACCAACCATTTGGATGTGCTCAATGTTCAATGGCTCATGGACTACTTGAAGTCTCTTGAGACTTGTACCTCAATCATCGTCTCCCACGACTCTGGCTTCTTGGACAACGTTTGTACCGACATCATTCACTTGAACCGATTCAAAATCAAACGTTACCCAGGTAACTTGCAAGCCTTCGTTCAACGTGTACCGGAGGCCAAGGCCTACTATGAACTCTCAGCTCTTGAAGAATATCAATTCAAGTTCCCTGACCCACCTTTCTTAGATGGTGTGAAGACCAAGGAAAAGGCGCTGATGAAGATGAGGAAAGTTGGATTCCAATACCCTTCCTCTCCTTCTCAACAATTGTACGATGTCACCCTGCAAGTTTCCCTCAGTTCTCGTGTCGCCGTTTTGGGTCCCAATGGTGCTGGTAAATCTACCTTGGTGAAGTTATTGATTGGTCAACTTGAACCTAACAAGGGTGGTGATGTATGGAAGCATCCTAACTTGGTTATTGGATACGTCGCTCAACATGCTTTCCGTAAGTTTCTCAATCACTCGACAAGTATCTCTATACCCATTCTGAATCACATTTCCTTCATCCAGACCACATCGATAACCATTTGGACGACACCCCGCTCCAATACCTCCTCAACCGATACCAAACTGGAGAAGATATCGAAGAATTACAAGCTGCCAACCGACAGTTAACTGCAGAGGAAGAGAAGAAGATGAAAGAAGGTGCAGTGGTGGTAGTCGAAGGCCAAAAACGATTCATCGAAGACATCACGAACCGAAAGAAATTGAAACAATCCTTCGAGTATGAATGTTGTTTTAAAGGCTTGTCCTCATCCGAAAACATCTGGCTTGCAAGAGACGAGTTGATCAAGAGAGGTTTTGAGAAGAAGATTATCGAGGTCGATAGTCGTGAGGCACAAAAGGCTGGTTTATTGAGACCTTTGGTACGAAAAGAAATTGAGAACCACATGTCTATGTTTGGTCTCGAGGCCGAGTTTGTCACTCACAACGTTAGTACTTCTTGTTGTGTTTTGTGTCTGCCTTATCTTTCCACTAACTTTGGTGTCTCCTTAGACAATGCGTGGTCTGTCTGGAGGTCAAAAAGTCAAGGTTGTCTTAGCTGCTGCTACATGGCGACGGCCTCATGTGGTGATTTTGGACGAACCGACCAATTATCTTGATCGAGAGTCACTCGCCGCATTGATCGAGTCATTGAAGACTTTCGAAGGTGGTGTCTTGGTCATTACTCACAACGTAAGTCATTCTCTTTCTTCTTTGATTCGAGTTGCGCTAAGGTTATATCATTTCCGACTTTAGCGAGAATTCTCAGAATCGATCTGTTCTGAAGTCTGGGCAATGAGAGATGGTTACCTTGAAGCCTCTGGTCACAACTGGACCGAAGGACAAGGATCAGGTCCCAGAATCGACAAGGGCAAAGAAGAGGAGGAAGATCATTTTGATGCCTTGGGTAACAAGATTGATGCTCCCAAGAAAGCCAAGAAGTTGACGTCTAAGGATGAGCGAAAGAAGAAGAAAGAGAGGATGGCCAGAAAGAAAGCTGGAATCGAAAGTGATGAAGAGGAGGTGAGTTTTCAAAGTCTCAATCCATGCCGAGATAGCATGAAATAGTGAATATTGATGTGAATTTGCTTTTTTTGACAGCTTTGAGATAAAAAATGATGACAGCGAGAGGGTGATCTAGCTCTCCTTATCGATCTTTTCCCTCACTTCCTTTTAATTCTTCATTACAGTTTTGTGATTTTGGTTTTGTTTATCAAATGATTGATTGAATTAGGATGATCATGATCATGATAGATAACATAGAGTAATTGGTTTCTTATTTTCTTTTCAATCTATTTGAATCCAATTGAAAACAAAAAGGTTACTTGTTCAACTTAGAGTATACAACCAGCACCTCAGAAAACGAAATAGATTCATGATGTGGAATTGAAATTTTATATTTCTTGATAATTCTTTTTGGTACTGAAAGAGATGTGTGATGACTACATACTTATGACCGGAAAAAGTCCTCTGAAACATGGGGTCTTGTTGAGTTGCGTGTGTGATTGTTCAGTAGGTTGTCTCATTCTTAATCTACAAATCAAAGGGAAGCTAGATACTACCCGTGAGGCCTGTTTTTTTGAACCTGCCCTTGCACTTCTAGAAGTGAATCACAAATCTAATTCTGTGTCACATGATGATGGTGCATGCGAGGAATTGTTAGCGTATGCTCAGCCTCAGGGAATACCCTGCGAGTAATTTAGAAGGCTCTTCACTTGATGTGATACATCATTCAAGTATAATATATCTTTTGACTTGAAGCACCTCTGCTGAGATGACTTTCACCTTTGTTAGAGAAGAATGGAAATGTTGGAGAATACCTTGTTATCAGAAGGCATACTTGATGTGCTTTTTTTGAGGAACCATCCAGCCTTATCAACTGACAGAACTGAGACAAATTGAGATGATTTGGTGAATCGCATTGAGTAGATGAGAGTCATGATCCCTGTGACCATAATCATGGGCAACCCATCTATGTAGTACTATGCTAAGATGAGGGATTACTGTAAAAGCTGGGTCCTTGGACCCAACTATGTAGTTTGATTCTGGAGTCCATGATGATGTTACTAAAAGCAAGTCTTCCGGAGATGACTCCAGAAGACTCATGAAAGACTTCTACCATTGATCACTGATTCTATCTCACCAAAGCCTTCTTGAGATGTAGAAGCTTTCAGTGTACAAAAACCTGTGTCACTGTGCAGTGGGCAGTTAGAAGATCTTGAGCTATTAAGGGTGTTCATAATCAGAGCTAGTATGAAATGGTAGCAATCAGAAAGTTCCCTTATCATGGATCTGGTCCTACCATTTCTTCCCAAAGTGAAAGATGTGTAGTACCATGTGATTCTATTCATTTTCAGCAAGAGTCAAATTTTGATAATTCACATATAAACCAAGTTCTTGCGTTCCTTCACTGCTCTGAATATAGCAAATTTTGTGAGTCTATTTGTCTTTTGAAGTCACCAGTATGTATATGGTACCTCTGGAAATATTGCTAATTTCTTCTGAGGTTGGGTTAATACCAACTCACTCACACCGTGGGAATTAGTGGGTTCAAAATCTGATTGAGGAAAGATGCGGTGCTTGGGTTTGCAACTTTTTTGAATCACAAATTATGTTTGCATTTAGGTGTTGCAGAGAAGACTAACCTGATGTAGATCTTCCATCAATCACTTTTTTCAAAATTCTCTCCTTTCTTTTGTTTTGAGTTATGTGTTCCTTAGACGGGTTCTTCTTTGTATGCAGTCACCCATATATTGTAAGGTTCTTGAGAGAATCTTCACTATGGATTGGCATGGGACAGGAGCAAAGCTCCAAGACTAAATCTAAAACCCAACTATGTATTTCCAAATCCGACAACTAGCTCCATCCGAAGGGTATTTGGTCAAGACAACACAACATCAGACACAGTCTACAGAGAAAGAGAAATGAAACAGAGAGAAATGAAATGATAAGATGAAAGCTCACCTAGCTCCATCCAAAGGGTATTCAGTGAAGAAGAGTCTTCATGGAGCTAGGGCGTCTCTGAGTACAAGTAATCCAGCCACCCGTCTAAATCCATACCTCTAAGCCATGCTTCTACATGTAACACCTTACATCCCTCCCCTCCTAAGAAAAAGATTTTTGAAAAGAAACCAAATCAACAAAACAAAAAAACAAAAAAAATGGCATGACTCGCCCCATAAAAATTGACCATGACTCGTCCCTAGTGCAATAGAAAGTTATAATAAGCTTTGAAATAAGTAATTGAATCAGTGTAATATAATTGAAAGTAAGAGAGAAAAAGAAAAAAAATGAGAAATATAAGAGAACACAAAAAAAAACAAAAAGATAAGAAACCTGAATATTATCCACCTAGATTACCGCTTGAATTTTTATCTGATTGAGTTGTATGACTAAAACTACTTGAATAAAAGTGAAATTAAAAAAATTGAAAATTGAATTCTTGATGTGAACTGAACTAGAATCGTGAAAAGCTATAAGGGTGTGTTCGTGACTTGATGTTCGTTTCCGTGCATGATTTCTGTAGTGAAAAGAAACATTCCAGACGCCCAGTTCGGTGCTCACATGTGTGGCCAAGGTAATGTTTTATACACAATTTATTTGGCGTAGTTGCCCGGCGGTGCATACTTATGGGAGGAACTTACTTTGACACCATTGTATCGCACTCCTCCTCCCTCCAYCGGTACTTCTTTAGCTTTGATATATGGAAGACGTCGTGTAATTTGTTGTTGTTGGCAAGCTTCAGTCGGAAATTGCGGCCGCCATTCAGAGCTTCTTTGACTTTGTATGGCCCGTCATAACGGGGTTGCAATTTTGAAGTTGGTCTGCCGTCTCCGCCTACCACCTGTTGTCTATCCTTGCTATCGATCAGCACCCAGTCTCCCACTTCCAAGGTCTCGCCGCTCCTGTGTCGGGTGTTGTAATGCACTGCCTGGCTGATCCGGTTTGCCCATAACTTGTCGCGGTATTGAGCCCAGGCCGCCTGTCTGTCTTCGATCCATTTTGATACGTCTTTGCCCGTCGATTGTAAGTTTCCACTGATTGGGAACAGTCGCGGTTTCCTACCAAAGACAAACTCAAAAGGTGAGACTCCTGTGGCCACATTCAAAGCGCTGTTGATTGCAAATTCAACTGCCGGTAATGACGTGAACCATCGACCATGCCGACTTTCAACCATTTGGCGTAAGATTTGGACGATTGTTTTGTTTGACTTTTCACTCCGGCCATCTGATTGAGGGTGATAAGCTGTTGTGAGATTGACTTTAATTTGCAGTAAACGGTTGAGTTCTTGCCAAAAGCGCGACATCCATGCTTTGTCTCTGTCGCCTATCATGCTTCTTGGAGCACCAAAGACTGCTAACCATGAACCAAATAAGCGTTGAGCGGTTTGTTCCGCGGTGTCCGTTTGACGCGCTGGTATAGCACGTACAAACCCTGTCAGTCGACACGTACACGATAGGATCATGTCATATCCTCTGACCTTTGGGAACGGCCCGATGAAGTCGAGACAGATGTTGTCCATTGGTAGTCGTGGTACGTCTGTGGCTTGCAGTCTTCCCAATGGTAGTGTTGTGCGGGCTTTGGATTGTTGGCAGCTGTCGCATGTTGATAGGAGAGATTTAACATTATTTGTCATTTCAGGCCAGAAGAATTGATCACGCAACTGCGCAAGAGTTTTCAGAGCGCCTAAATGTCCTAAAGCTATGTGTGTTTGTTGAATAAGTTGTTTACGTAATCCTCGAACTTCTGGAATCACTAATCTACCATCTATGAACATTAAGCCCTCCCGCCATTCTGTGCCTTCACGTAGTGGTAGAGTTTTGGCGACTCGTTTGCAGAAGCTGTCCGTTTCATAGCCCGTTTTTATGGTCTGCAATGTTGTCTCGTCTAGTGCTGCATCCATTTGCAGCGCTGCTACTTCGTCTATTCTTGATAATGCATCTGCTACAGAGTTCTCGTCACCTTTGATGTAATTGAAATTAATATCAAACTGAGACAGTGTTTCTAGCCATCGTGCTTGACGCCGACTGATATTACGTTGTGACAACAGGTGAGTAAGGGAGTGGTGATCGGACATGACGTTGATCTTCATTCCTAAGAGCAAAAGCTTCCATTTCTGCAATGCATTCACGACGGCGAGTAACTCCTGTTCGTGAACTCGATAGTTGCGTTCGGCGGGTGTCATTGTTCGACTTTCGTATGCTATAGGTGATGAAGTGTCCCACTTTACTCCTTGAAATAAAGCTGCCCCTAATCCATGGCCGCTAGCATCTGTGAATAACCAGATTGGTTTGTCCGACTCGTAATCCATTTGCCTGAGAACTGGGAGTGTTGTAATGATTCTTTTGATATTCTGAAATGCGTCTTCTTCCTTCTTGCCCCACTGGAAAGTCTCATTTTTTTGTTTGGTACTTGTCAGTGGTGAGAGAGTGCCGACATAATGGGATAATCCGTCAATGAATTTTTTCAGGAATTGTACGGTGCCTAAAAACTTGAGTAGTTGCTTCTGCAATGACGGTGTCTTCCATTTTGCCAATTTCTCTACTTTGGCATTGTCAGGACATACTCCATCTCCACTGATTTTGTGTCCTAAAAAATTGATTTCAGTCCAAAACAGCTTACTCTTCGCTGGTGAGCAGTAAAGGTTTGCAGCTTGTAGCCTTCTCAAGACCTCCCTTACATGCAATTCGTGTTCTTTGACTGTCTTTGAGAAGACCACTACATCATCTATATATACCACACAGTATGTCCCTATAATGTTTCCTAAGGCTTCTTCCACGCGGCTCTGGTGCGTGGCCGGTCCGTTTGTCAGGCCCATCGCCATGACTGTCCACTCGAATAGTCCAAAAGGAGCCTTCACTGCCGTTAGTGGTATGTCTTCCTCACGCATACGAGTTTGGAAGAACGAGTTGATTTGGTTGATTATTGAGAATACTTTCCCACTGCTGACAAGTCTGACCGCTTCATCGACATTAGGTAGTGGACTTCTATCCTTTACTGTATGTTTGTTCAGGGTTCGATAGTCACATACCCACCTTGGCAATGCATTTGGATCTTTCTTTGGGATAATCATTGAGGGAGATGCATATTGACTTGTTGATTTTCGAATTCTTCCAGCTTTCAAGTGTTGCTCAATTAGTTTATTCCACGCAGGTAAGTACTTCTGCGGATAGTTATATTGCTTTTCATTGATAATCACGTTTGGGTCAGTCAAGACAATCTTGTGTCTAACCTTTGAAGACGCATTCTGCCCTTCAGGCGGGATGAAATCATCTTGCTCATCATCGACAACAGCCGGTAATTCATCAGGGAATAAGTCTGAAAATTCACGCATGACTTGCTCTTCTCGCGCGGACAGGTCTCGACTTTTTTCAACTCTTTCGAGGTTCTGAATAACACAAGAAATCATTGATTTTGTCATTGCATCCTTAATTTCACTCTTCATGCTTTCCTCCAGTAAGACAGTTTTGGTAGGTACATGTGTAACAGAACGATTATGAAGGGAGATGTCTAAGTGAAATTTTTGAAGGAAGGGAGTGCCCAATATGACATTGTACGAGGTACCCAGTGGTGCGATTTTGAAGAAGGTCGATCCGAAGCGTAACTTTGGGTCATCCGAACTGACGTTAGCAAAACCGAACTCCTTGATGACATGGGGTTTACTGTCGGTAGAAATCGCAAGGCTCACCTCAATGGGTGCCACGAGTTTCCTACGAGGTATTCTTGCTCGTTTTGCCGTCGCCTCCGACATCAAGTTGGCTTCTGCTGCTGAGTCAATGAGAGCACGGAGAGGAGTACCGTTAACTATCAACCGCAAAATGATGGACTTGGTGCGAGATTGATCTTCTACACACCCTGCGGATTCTTCCTCCATGTGTGCAATCAAGGTTCTATCGGCTTCTTCATAGCGTTCGATCTCCTTGGCAAATAAATCAGGTGCGTTGGAAGTTGATTCGACTTGCTCGATTGCTCTGACTGGTAATTGAGCGGCCGGACGTCCTGCAGGCTTTTGGGTTGGTGCTCCTGCTGGCAACGTCGAAACCGCACTGCATTAGATAGTGGTAGTGCGGCGAAAGCGCTGCGGGACCACGATATGAAATATGGGGCTTTTCCATAGTGGCTGCCACACAGCCCTATTTGGAATGGCAGATTTCCTGTAGTGGGTTAATTGCTACACTCAAGCTATATGGTAGCGTGTCCACACATATAGTGGTACATATAGTGATCACGTGGACTGTATTCATCCGTGCCCTC
>MWRK01007243.1:0-11121 GCA_002157035.1 Melampsora medusae f. sp. deltoidis
GTAAATGCAAGAATGTGAGACTGATTGGGGCGGCGGGCCGCCCCTTATGTTCTAGTGTTTATAGACCAATTAGTCTTCAATGGGGTCCGGTCTTTTGCAACCATCGAAAATGAAAATGCCACGATCTTGAATATATTCGACGATTACGACTGGGAAGGAATGTTCAGTGACCTCGATTCAAAGCCTGTATATAGGCTGGAGTTCTGAAACTCAAGGCTCACTTTGATTCCCTCAAGGATGTAGTATTTTGATCGGTTTTGTCGCTTTCTATTCTGTTACCTCTGTCGTTTTTACCCAAAAAGAGTTTTGAAAATTCCGATGTATCTCATTGTTCGACTTCTAAAGACAACTGTTATAACTAAAGTCCATTTCTTAATGGCTACGTAGAAAATCAATATCACTTGTTTTTCTCTTTAACGATCTCGCTATATCGTTACAACTTTGATGTAGTCATCTTAATTATCTTATCTCTTGCCCTAACCCCTCCTTGTGAGACAAAAAATCAAGAGGACAAACACCAACACGTCATTGTTGGAACCAAAAAGGGGGACCGCAAGGTTTTGAAAGAGATCGTTCGATCAAAATGTTCGATTTCTTTTTGAACGATCTCTTTTTGATCTCTGTTTCAAAAATCTAAATAAATCTCCAAAATTTGATGTCGCTCGTCTTCCTTCATAACGATGGTAACAATCGAATGCTATAATTCGATTTGAGCATTTCATTACATGAATTTGTTGCCCACTCAATCCCTTACCATTGAAAACCAAAAGGATCGAAGCCTCAGCGTTCAATTGTGGCCACCCGCATGTGTTTTACAGCCATGCGAAGGTGAAAGGGGAGAGTTATCGCGGAAGCTCACTTTCAGAGACCGCTGCTACAAAACGACCGATTCCTTATGTAAAAATGACCTTTGGAATTCATAATGATTACATTGCATTTATGTTGTGGGTGATTTATGTTTTGATGAGGTATTGAGATACCTCAAGAATATGTTTTTTCATTTCACATTCCAAACACATCGAATTGACATATTTTCTATGAAAACGCCAAATTTACATCACGATTACATACTACTTTGGTCACTGGTAGGTAAGTCCCATATTTCTCGAATGTCAATACTGGGCATGTTTTGAAAACATATTTGGCCTTAAAGTTTGGACCGTAGTGTAGACACATTTAGTTAGTCAGTGCGATATGTGAAATCAAAAGCACTTTAAAATAAAAAAAAAAAAAAAAATCGATATCCTCTCCAAGAGTCGTTCGACCGCACGTCTCAATTACTCAAGAATCCCAAGAAGTCAATCGACAAATCACCTCGGAATACCTCTTCAAACTCCCTATGCCCCACAAACGCCCTGCTGATAGGGAAGAAGATGACCCGAACCCCCCCTCCAGAAAGCCGAACCGAAGCCGAGGACTAAACCACCAGAACGCAATGGAGGATATCCTCACCTCACTGGCCACGAACGAATCCACCAAGAACGATGCGCTATTACAGAGCGTAATCACAATGATGTCAATGTTTATGGAAACAATCAAGCCTAAGGAACTCAGAGAAGAAATGCGACTTTTGAGAGCTGAGCAAGCAAACAGTACCAGCCCCTTGCCGTCAATCCAACCGCTCCCACCCAAACCACACGCCTGGACTAACCCTTACCCGAAAACCACTCACAAAGCTGCAGAACAATCGATTCCACCCAAGAACGCTGTAATCAACGATTTCAAGGCAGCTACTTTGATTATTCACAAAAACCCCGACAAAGCCCCCTTCAAAGATATGACAAACTCCGAGATTGTAAGACGCATCAACACAGCCCTCAGATCTATTGACGCCAAGATTGACAACACCCCGATCCAAACTTTTCCAGATTGTGTTTTGGCAAATCGGACTATCTGGTGTCATCTTGAAACAAGATACTTGACTTTTGGAGCTATATGACAAGGATAAGAAGATCAGAGCAAGACCTTTGTTGAAAAAGACAAACATTTGTGAATGGGCTGATGTTTTTATCTTTTGCATGCGTCAGCTATCCACATCCTTCTTCCTCTATAATAATAAAGTAACTTATGTTAGTGTGAAAAAAACGGCCACGTTGCCATTGCCCTAACAATTCAATATTTGATTATTATGTTTCTTACCTTACGTCGCCACAATCATTATGTATCCCTACCTACACCGTTACGTGAAGTGTACGGCTTTGACCTCCTGCCGTGCTTATAGCCCATCACCTTACATCTTTATCACTCCGAACTCACGCCAACCCCGATCTAAGCTTTTTATCTACCTTTAAGCATCCACATCCGAAGCAATTGTTTCATTCATTTCGCCACGATAACACTGAGATTTCAATTCGCAGTTATTGACATTCCACCGTGACTATGAGCTGCGAGTCACTGCCCAGCCTCGCCGGACATTATTAGACACGAATAATCAGTGTCGCAAAGCGTACTACTACTGAGCACGATCATGTTTATAACACATTGCCAAACCAACCTACCCATTGACGTTCTCCCAGAACAGCCGACCGGAAGATACACATTGTACCTGAACCAGTCACGCCCAAGATCCCGTGTTTTACAGTATTCCTTACTCTGCCATCCTATGATTACAATATTCATCAGAGATGGCGAAGCCGGGTCTCCTCACAGTTGGGCCAATGACGTTTCCCGCGACAGTCTACACCCTTGATTCCAAACTATATAAGCGCGGGTTTCCTCAACCCTTGCTTTAAAATTACCGCCTGTTAACATAGCATATACACCATGTTTATATCCCGTCCCAATCAGCTCACTCACCCTATATACGTTCACTTTGTAGGACAAGCCGGGCTTGAAGTAAGTGTCTCACTCTATCCTACTGTCGTCAGTGAATAACAACCCTCACCCTTAGGCCCCTGACGAAATGGCAAACAACAAGGGATTTATCTCGCATCACACCACCATCGCAACGTCTGGCATGAACGGAGGGGAAGCCTTTTCCACTCCTCTGCTGATCACCACTGCTCGCAATTCTGATTCCAACGTCCGCGCCAATGGGGTCTATTCAATGACGTGTCGAATGATTGGTTCCAATGTCGGAGCACCAGATTATCTGTTTTTTGATGCACCCCACGTAGTCTTCATTGCCTCACCTCGCCAACACCAACCATGTTTACTCCAAAACTTTCTTGATCACAGCTCCATGACCGCCCTTGGCACCATTTTCAAGAAAGGAACCCTTTATGATCCCATTTATAAAGGGAGGCCGACAATTGTGCTCACCCTCAAGTCGGTAGACGTCGACCCCATTGTTAGTCCACGGAACAATAGCATTCTCAGCCCAAACTAATATGCTCTTTCTCAGTCCGGCAGTTCTATCACACTCCGCACCAACCATTTCATAACACCCGACAAGCAAACCTCGCAACCTCACAAGTCCTGCCAAGTCGGCGCCGAAGTGTTGATCCACGGTGTCATCAAGGACTACAACGAATCCAAATTCACATGGCAAACCGAGGTACGCCGCCTCAACCAATCCTTAATATGAAGACTAATCACCTTGCTCAGGTTGTTACAGTCAGTGTGGTGAAATGTGCTTCGCACGCTTCCACCTCTTCCAACCGGCCATCTTATAACCACGTTAGCAACACGGTTAACACATCTATGTGAGCTTTAATTAATTCACCACCTGACCTTCACAATCTTGACAATTACCCAGTATTACCCACAGCTCAAGCCGCGTCCAATGCACAACACCTTCAACCACACCGCACGACACTGGTGACACCATTTACCACGAGCCAATGTACTCAAGCCCTTGCTCATTGGATTACGTTTGGGAGGATCCCCTGAAGGTGCCAAAACGTGCGCGTGACGCCTGATGTCGGGTTTCCTCCTCACAAATGTTACAAAATTATCCACCACTGCATGCACATGCACTCTACCCACGCCTTTACATTACAATCACGCACATAGATGTTTTATAATCGAACTTCTCTCCTGTTTCACCATAACTATGTAATAAGATACCTCTCTGCGGTTCCCTGTGACTACCTCAGACAAAATTGTATTCCTCGACTGACAATGACAGTGTTTAAAAGTCTCACCGCCTCATGAAGCTCCTGCACCTTTGACGACGATTCGCAAGACTTTCCAAAGGCGCACAAACGGTTACGCGACGTTTGACCTGTGCAATGTATTTCATCAAAGTCGTGTAAATTACCCCAGATCCCTGTTGCTTTAGCCCGCGCCTAATGTATTCTATCTACACAATCTGCCATTATTGACTTTAAACCTTTAACAAGGGACCACTCCATTTCGCGTTGCAAAACCGCCGCATTATGGGTACCAATTCGTTAGCAAACCCATCGAGACACAACCCCGCTGTTAAAGACTAACAGTTAAGTAGTACTTATTTTTTTGCAACCAGTCTTATCGCGCCTCGACAATCGACATTGCTCCTTGAATCAACTCTGAGTTGACCACCGTATTGTCAAGGCTCTCAGTTATTACGTAGGTACTTATTATACTTTGTACCAAAGCTCGCATCTCTACAAAGAGCACTATACTCATCCCATCCAGAATGTGTTAATTGAGCCACCTTACGACCACTGTTCAATAAGATTGCTGTCACTGAAATTTTCACCATTAACGGATAGTAACGATCATCTTCCGTTAATCACTGTATTCACATAATTGCCAACAAATTTCCACATTGAGCCTCTTACTAATTGTTATGCTACCGAAGTGAGACAAAAATCTTTTGACACTATTACAACCAATCCACTCGACCCCAATCAATTTCTCCCAATGATTATTAACTTTACCTGTAGTAACATGGCCCACGAATCTCGACGATTACCAGTCCTATTCATAGGCATCTTTCACATTACTTCGAGGGTAAGTCTTTGTAGCCGCGCTCCCTGTCTTCTCTCTCCTTGCTGATACGAGTCACATCGCTACGTAGATTCACACACCCTCCTCAGATTTATCTGGACGGGCAAGATATTCCTCGTACATTATACTTGACGACCCCAATGTGACTCGCCGCGACGTAACTATTCTCATAGACAGCAGTCTATTCACCTTCGAAGTTGGTGGTTACTACCGTCTGAGATGCTGCGTTGTACCACCCGAAGACTATGGCACGACATATCTGTATCCAAACCCCGCTATGATAACAACCCTTCGTCATCTTGGCGCCACACCGTATGGTGTAGGCATCATTCTCATGAGAAGTCGCGGTAGAGTTATTCACAATATATTCGAACACACAAACTCCCGTTGGTGGCTTCACGCGGTTCACATGGATTATGATCCAGAAGTAAGTTCCATAGATTATTGCCAAGGCCTGTCCTGACAGTTAACAAACGTTAAAGCTCTCTAGAACCATTTCGTTCGAAGTGGATTACTACCTCGCAGAAGATACTATGAGCGACGCCCGACGTTGTGGGATCGATAACAGTCACTTTGTATCCTTTTATGGCGCAGTCACAGGCTTCACCCAAGATGGACATCGATGGACAGCTGAGGTGAGCTATATCTTGGTGAAGTAGGCAATGGCTAATAAGTATTACAACAGGTCTTCGAAGCCGAGGCAGCAATGGAGGGGCCTCACGCCGGTCTCTGGCTTCTGGCATGAGCTTTCCTGCACGTACGTCTAACATCCATATAATCAATTCGTGCCTGCACCTATCATTCAGATTATTGTAAAATTATGCACCAGCCATCAGACGATGCAATGACGATGGCGAGGTGATGTAGCATTCCGACCAGCTAAACGTACGTAAACTGAGATTTTCATACACATGAGTAGTCCGCAACCAACCAGCTAATGCCGATGCATCCCTAGACAGATACTCATTCGCATCCCGGCCAATGAATCAACAATTAATCAATACGTATAAAAGTTAGATTTAATTTGGAGGTCCCTATCGTAAACAGCCATGCTCAAAGTTAGCCAGGACCAAGTTTTCTGAGACCGACGTTCTGTAGGTTCTTTCGGAAAATTAATCGTGAGATGGAAACGAAGTCACTTTAAACATTTCTCCTACAATATGTCTTGACTGGTGACGAAATGTAGTTAACAATTCATACAACAGTACCTCAGTCAACATTGCAATTGAGCTGATGTACCAGTCTGGCCTGCTACATGGTCGATGCACACAAAATTTCTTTATGCATCCCGACGCCCTCACATATTCTCATTTACTTCATGCTACGTGCCTGATATGTGCCGCTCAGAATCGCCACCAAGATCGCTCCGCCATCTCACAACCCTATATATGGCCCCAAAACGGATACGTCAGTTTCTAAATCATCCATCTTTTTCTTTAGGGTTCTCTACAACCATATCTGTTCTTTAACCCTGTCTACCGATTATACATCTCCTACGTTCTATACTCAGCTGTTCTAAACCATGTCTAACGCTCCGCGTCGCTCTCAGCCTGTTTACCTTAGTTCCGCATTCGAGATCACTGCTGAGGTAACTTTTCCTCCTCATCCAACTTATCACCCTTTACTTACCAGATGCTTTTGCAGGGTCCCGGTGCTCAATCATCCCAGGCCGGCTATCAAACCGTCACATCCGGTATTAATTGCACAGGCATCGACGGTTCCTCCCCGTTTGAACACCCAATCTTACTATCATCGTATTCCAGTGCTGGCACTGGTTTGTCGGTTGGCGAAATCTACGTCTTGAAGGTCAAACTGTTGACGTCAAATACATCTCGTGTACCCCACGGACTCCACGAGCTCAGTCACCATATTCATGCGGGTAGCGCTGAGACCTTCCCTGGTAATTTGATCAACAATGTAGCCATTAGTTCCATTGGAGTTATTGTCGAGCGCAGAACGGTCCAAGAAACTGCCAATGGGGGACGCCCTACTACCGTATGTATCATCCGTCACACCGATTATGATCCCATGGTAAATCATTCTACTACTACCACTCCTATTCACCCAAATCAAGATTACTTGCTGACCATATGCATTGATAGGCTGGCGAGAATGCCGAGTTCCATATCGAATATTGGTGTCGCCCCGTTCGTAATTTGGTGAAAGTTATGAACCTCTTTCAAAAGGGTCGCGAAGTCACCATCAATGGCTATGTAACTGGCAACGATCGTGTCCGTCACATCCTTCAAGTCGATGTGAGTTGCTTTATTATTACATTGCGCGATTCGTTATTGACTCTTGTGATAGGTTTATGCTGTTTCGGTTGCCACTGGCCACGAGAACATCAACACCCCCTCTACCTTTGGCAGCACTGCGCAAAGTAAGACTACCAAAGCCGGTCGTGTACGCCTTCCACGGTACGTCGATCAATCTCTACCGCCTGTTCGTAACCACGCTAACATTTGCATATAGTCCTGATGATGTTCCCAGCTCTTCCGGATCCACCGCGTCTTCGGAACAGAGTACATCTTCATTCCCAATGTGAGCATTCCACGTAAAATGTTCAACGAATTTAACTAATATCTTGATTAGGAATGATCCGCTCCCGAGCGTTCACATTAGAAACTCTGCTACTACTCTACCAGAACCTACCATGACACAAGAAGAACCGCAAGCGGCTCCCAATGCTGGCAAAACCCCTTCTAACAAGCGTAACCGTGCTTCATGATAAATTCGCGTACAACTCCTTCATTTATGTGCCTTTCATGATATTTTAAGCAGCTGCTACAACCTTTAACACATTCCTCTATTCCACCTTTCTATCAATTCTCGTTATTATAACCATTCAGAACCAAGTATTCATTTGTATCATACATGTAATTATCAGGCAATGTGTCAATCATTGTGTATAAAAGTCTCCCCGTCCGTGCCATTATTTCAATGGCGATTGCAGCCTGTTATCAAAAGTACTCGCACGCTACCCACCACACACATGACATTTAGAAAATAAGAGCCTTTCGATGCATGTAATCAAGTAAGTACATTTATCCCTGACTATCCCAATGTAATAGAGCGTCATACATTAGCAAAGAATTACCATATTGTCTTGATTGAGTAACAGCAAACATACCTACTTCGATAATATTACTTGTCAAATTCGTAACATAACTTTTTCACACTGCACTCCTGAAGGTCCGACATGCATAAGTGTAGAAGCCTAATTGTCATAATCATTAACATCGTAGCACATTACGAGAGTCATACATATTCAAAGGTTAGACAAGGCTCACACATATAACCCATGCATTACTAGATTCGTCGAAACTATGGATGGATCCACCAAATCGAAGTACATTGCCAACCTCGAGATGATTTTGAACAAAATGCGCAATATCCATTGGCTTACATATGTACTTGGCGTAAAAGTCGAACCAGGAAAAGTCCTATCGAACAGTACATTTTAGCTTAAGAGTTAAAGCATTGAATATTACGGTACTCACTGCGGGATCATAGTCATGGTGTTTGATGATGACCAAGATGTCACTAAATGCTTCTCGAACAAACCAGTCCATCACAGTCCCACATCCATCAGCCTTGATTTCGCTACCAAGCGTCGATGTGCGACCAACGTTTGAGGGTAACGGCGGTTGAGTTTGATAGTCCGGAATTAATACTGGTGGATATTGATGAAAACGATTAATTACGTTCCCACTAATTTCAAACATCATCCCTGCATGTAGAACAGCAGTGAAAGCGTCATCCGCCACTAAGATGACCTTCGGCAAGTAAGCATTGTCGTCCATCACTATCGTCGAACTGTAATATTGACGAGGTGCATAAGCGTTGAGACGCCCCGCCACCTAGACACACAGTTAGATATGACAATATACAGTCGATGCACAGAGAACTTACGAGTGAAGTCATATTAAGCAAACCCGTAATATGCAAAGGTTTGGCGCTATAAGCTTCTTCCGAGAGCGTCGCTGCGAAGCCGGTGACCCAAGTATTAGACATTTTAATATTTATATGAGGCGGCGAGCGATATGCTTTGATTGGCTAAAGCAGTGCATCCATTATCACCACATTTGAAGTAGTACAAACTCCTCATGCATCAGCTTGGATTCGACGCGTTATGTACATTGATTTCGATATACATCGAATTTAATATTGTAGTAGTTGCAATTTTTGTTTCCAGTCCTCTCCCACCACGTATAACGCTCCCGTTGTCGAGGCTGATTTTAATTATACATCATCCTGAAATCCTGTGAGACCCACGTCAATTCGGCCTACACCCTCAGAGTTATATGTGCGTAAGTCCATTCTATTCCACAGGCTCCTCACCCCTATCATAACTTGATTATGATGGCATTGCTAATCACAAATAATCACTGAACATTTTTAATTGATAGCTCATCATCGAGAGTGTTGTTTTTATGCGTATCTTTTGTATTTCATGATGTATGTTAGTTGCCTGCGCATGATGAACAAGCAAAAAGACTACGCGTTGACGCTAATTTTGGATACCATTTATCTGTCGCTCTGATAAAAGGATTCATCAATTACTATTGCGAGCCACGGAAATAATGATGATGTTTTTCAAAACTACATACAACATGTGATCTTAATCATGGAATTTCAAGCTGAGCGAGTTATAAACAACGTTATCTATGCAGACTGAGCCACACATAGATCCACGTCGTGTGCGAAATAAGGAACTGCCTCAATCATATTCACTATAGTCAAGGACACTCTGTTCCCAATTCAATCCAAAGGTTCCTCGCATGATCAAATCGAAAGACGACATTTCATCATGGCCTGATACGAACGAGGTAATTGGCAAGCCACGATTTGATAAATGCCCGCACAGCGATAGTAACAAACCAGTCCATCACAGTCCCACATCCATCAGCCTTGATTTCGCTACCAAGCGTCGATGTGCGACCAACGTTTGAGGGTAACGGCGGTTGAGTTTGATAGTCCGGAATTAATACTGGTGGATATTGATGAAAACGATTAATTACGTTCCCACTAATTTCAAACATCATCCCTGCATGTAGAACAGCAGTGAAAGCGTCATCCGCCACTAAGATGACCTTCGGCAAGTAAGCATTGTCGTCCATCACTATCGTCGAACTGTAATATTGACGAGGTGCATAAGCGTTGAGACGCCCCGCCACCTAGACACACAGTTAGATATGACAATATACAGTCGATGCACAGAGAACTTACGAGTGAAGTCATATTAAGCAAACCCGTAATATGCAAAGGTTTGGCGCTATAAGCTTCTTCCGAGAGCGTCGCTGCGAAGCCGGTGACCCAAGTATTAGACATTTTAATATTTATATGAGGCGGCGAGCGATATGCTTTGATTGGCTAAAGCAGTGCATCCATTATCACCACATTTGAAGTAGTACAAACTCCTCATGCATCAGCTTGGATTCGACGCGTTATGTACATTGATTTCGATATACATCGAATTTAATATTGTAGTAGTTGCAATTTTTGTTTCCAGTCCTCTCCCACCACGTATAACGCTCCCGTTGTCGAGGCTGATTTTAATTATACATCATCCTGAAATCCTGTGAGACCCACGTCAATTCGGCCTACACCCTCAGAGTTATATGTGCGTAAGTCCATTCTATTCCACAGGCTCCTCACCCCTATCATAACTTGATTATGATGGCATTGCTAATCACAAATAATCACTGAACATTTTTAATTGATAGCTCATCATCGAGAGTGTTGTTTTTATGCGTATCTTTTGTATTTCATGATGTATGTTAGTTGCCTGCGCATGATGAACAAGCAAAAAGACTACGCGTTGACGCTAATTTTGGATACCATTTATCTGTCGCTCTGATAAAAGGATTCATCAATTACTATTGCGAGCCACGGAAATAATGATGATGTTTTTCAAAACTACATACAACATGTGATCTTAATCATGGAATTTCAAGCTGAGCGAGTTATAAACAACGTTATCTATGCAGACTGAGCCACACATAGATCCACGTCGTGTGCGAAATAAGGAACTGCCTCAATCATATTCACTATAGTCAAGGACACTCTGTTCCCAATTCAATCCAAAGGTTCCTCGCATGATCAAATCGAAAGACGACATTTCATCATGGCCTGATACGAACGAGGTAATTGGCAAGCCACGATTTGATAAATGCCCGCACAGCGATAGTAACAAACCAGTCCATCACAGTCCCACATCCATCAGCCTTGATTTCGCTACCAAGC
>MWRK01007248.1:0-15326 GCA_002157035.1 Melampsora medusae f. sp. deltoidis
CAAACAAGGTGGAGCATAAAATGAAATTGTATACATCTACAGTTGCTGAAGGCAGAATCCAACTACCCCTTGGAACCAACCAGGGTTGGTCCCAATTTTGAGGGTTCAGATTCCACATCTTTTGGCGGCAAAGTAGATTCCTTTCCCATTTCAAGTTCTTCAAATACTCAAGAAGACAGTGAAAATGTACCAAATAGTAGCTCAGAGGAGCTACCAAAGCCAAAATGACATGTTGTAAAGTTGAAAAGACCTTCAACCAGTTGAACACGCTATCCAAGACCGTGACCAACACAATTTGGTGACAACCTTTTTGTCAAACAGAGAACGGTTATAGACTTGGACTGAGTAGCATAGGTACTTAGGTACCTAAGGTGACACATCATCTGTAAGCATGATACAGCCTATGTACATGCTCAGATCCCAAAATGTGGGAATTTTAGAGAAAGAAATTGTCAACTTTTGAACTGTTGAGACCTTTTGATTTTTTTCTGTATGTTTGGAACAAGCTCATTCAGACCGTTCCATAAATGTGATTGTCAGTAGTGTAGTGTAATATTGACATGGTGAAAGACCATGTCAAAGTTCAAATTTCAATTTTGTGGGCAAGGGGTAGTTGGATTCTGCCTTGAGCAACTGTGAAACCATAATGGCTTAGTGTGACCAGTGTTTGCATGCAGCAAAGCCTGGATGTGTTGAGGCATTTATTTTGCAAGTAAATTCAATCTTTCTTCAGGGATAGATTCCCACTGCTCTTCCAAAGATATACACATCTCTTCAGCTGTCTTTGGCTGAACTTTTGTTGAGATGTTATGCTTCATGTACCTCAGACAGTCTCACTGGGACTGATATTGGGGCTGTTTGCTGGCCAGGTGATCTTTTGAGTTCCATAATGTCCTTGTCAAGCTTGAAAAACTTTGCAAGTATGCACTGGAGCATTATCCGCCATCAATATTGGTTAGTATGAGCTGATCATGGAGGAAATTAAAGGACTGTCACCCAGGCTTCCTTCATGGACTTGTTTGATGAAGTCAGGACCAGTTTTTCTTCTAGATTCCATAGATTTCATGTTCAGCTTGGTGGTGTTGATGAACCCTCCCCATACCATAACAGCTCTTGTATTTCTGAACCAAGCAATCATGATTGTATTGTCTGCCACTCTTCCAGCAGACCCAATTATTTTTTGGAGCTCTTGCAAACCTTGGATGATGACTCATCTGTACAGATAACGTTCTTCCAATTGCCACCATCCAATGTAGATGGACATTTGTAAATTTGAGTCATCTCTGAATATGTGGTTCTTTGAGGCAAGGTTTACAAGCAGGGACTCTAGAATGGTAGCAAAGTTTGTGAAATGCTGAGTGCTCAATGGCAGTCATTGGTGAGGTGTTGGGCCTTGAAGACCAGACTGCACCACCAGCATATTTACCTCGGATTGAAAAATCTGAGGTAACATTGGACACACAACCTCGGACAAAATCTTTCCTAGGTTTTGATCCGAGTTATTCTTTAGTGCAAAGAAATATATTGGTGAGAAACCTCAGACAAGCGCCGTCCGAAGAGCTGCATCTGAAGATACCTAGGATTTTTCATTCCGAGGCATCTATGACGGTGGTGCTGGTTGCCCAAGGTGTGGAATCAAATGGGCAACTTGATTTTTGCTTTGGGAAACAGGAGATAAGGCCCAGAGGCGGGGTCATAGCTTTGCCTTGGGCATAGGGTGAAGTATTTGGACCGCAAGGACACGGTATTTTTTAAAAAACAACCTTTTCCTTTATTATAGTAGATTAACAGCTGGGTTTACTTTTAGTGAACCGTGGGCTGGTCTTGCAAGTTATTGCGCTGGTAGCTGTTCTGGTCTAGGTTCATGTTATACATAATGATCCCTGAATCAGATGGCTAGGGTTTTCTTAATGAATCTTTAACCTGGTACACTGTTGAAACTTAAGTGATAGAGGTGTGATAAATGAATAATTATTCACGTTAGTCTCAAAGGGTTTTATTATTTTCAATACAATGGAGGTTCTGTGGAGCAGAACCTCCCATGGTTGAAAATAAAATGTAGCAGATTTTAGACATGTCATGATCATTCTATTCCCACAAGTTATAACTCTTGATTAACCTTCACATTTGAGTTTTTCTGTGGCATCTGACTAGTTGTTGCGGTTAGATTTGTGCTGCCCCTCATGTATCCCTCTTGGGAATCTTGTTTCTGTTTTTATTGTTTCAACCTTTCTTTCTTGATCACTACCTATGAGGTGCCAAGCCATTGAAAACTACTGCCACAATCACAGATAGTGCTGATTACTAATTATAATCAGGGGAAGCACTATCAGACTTTTCAAAACATTGATTTTCTATGATTAGGTAGTAGGCTAACACTTGTCACCTGAATTATGAGCTGTATCATTCCCGTCACTCATGCTCATGTTATTTTATTAGCTATACATCAGGAGTCATCTTTTGTTACTCTTGCCAAATTCCTGCAAAGTCTTGACCTGTTGCAACTGGAGACACTTTGGCTAGAGTACATTTGGATGTTGCATCACACGTCAAGAAGAGATTCCACAGATACTTTGTCAGCGCCCAATCCGGAAGCCCGACCTGCCTAGCTCCTACCCAGCGGTTTAACCGTCAATGTCCTGTTTTACTTATGTTATGTTATGCCTTTTTTTCCTTTTCCTTTTTTTCTTCCTTTTCTCTTCTCATTGGGTTCTCTTCCATCAACCAAAGCCAGGATCACTTCATCCTCCAACAAGGCCCAATTACCAACTCGTAATGTTGTGCCCTAATCTTGTTAGTCTAAAAAGCTTGTCTCTGCAGTGTGTTTTTGTGCCCAAGGGCTAGGTATCGCACTATAAATAGATTCACTTTTTAAAAAAAAAGATCAACGCGCTAAAAGGAGAGGTAGATGAGAAGTGATTACAAAGCTCCTCTGGTTCAAGGTGGATAATGAGATGATCGGAAGAGGGATCTGTAATTGTATACTTCCGCCAAGCTTAACTGAGTCCGTCGCGAGGAAAAGGGAGTCCGGAGCAGACTCGTTTTGCCAGCGAAGGACTTAGTTGAGTTTGACTTCCAGTCATGGTTGTGAAGCCTCCTTTCTTGCTTTCTGGGCCGCGCAATTTTCGAGCTGCTCAGCCAAACAAAAGAGATGTTACGATGCAATCTGATGTTGACACATCCAGGCAGTTCAAAACACCAAGAACGTCATGAAGGAAGAGGGAAATCGAAGAGGTTCTAGATTATTGCATAGAGAAGTTCAAGAGGCATACTAAGGAACAAAAAATAGCATAATCTAAAACATATTTCAGGGTTTCCATATTGCAGCAGAATCACAAGGATGAAAAGCACAACGACTGAAAATGGTCAAATCCCAATCATTATAACTCAGAATTGAGATGACAAAGATAGAAGGGATGAAGATATTAGAAGACAATCCTTGAGATGGGAATAATGTAGCCTTGGAACGAACGAGAACAGATTCATCTCTCAAGCAAAAAGAAGGGCGCAAAGACCAGTAGTGATGCCGAACAAAGCCGAGGAGAACCCGAAGGTTGAAGCACCTGAACTGCGGGCAAAGGCGCTGGCAGTAGTGATTGGAGATGATGTAGTGTTGGTGCGACTAGGAGTTGTGTTAGACGTAGTAGACGGGGTGGTGGTGGGGGTAGTGGTGTTGACAACCGGGGAAGTCTGATTGTAAAGGGAGGGTGGCGAGATCTTAGCCGTGGCGCAGTATTGCAAGGATTGATCTTTGTAGGTAGCACCGTCTTGTAGATCGGGGCAGGCATTGTAGCAAGCGGCGATGTTGGCGTATGTCCTGGGAGAGAAGGTAGAAGACATAGGCATCAACATATAGTTTCACGAGGCAAATGACATGATAACAGAACGAAAAGCAAAGAGATTGGAGCTTACTGGCAAAGGCAAACGTTATCGGTAGGGGGACAATTCGATATATCCTTTCCAACCTTGGTCTGTTGAGAAAGAACCAAAGCGGATGATCAGTAAGATGATCCGAGTAAAAATGATAACCAGCACAAGCAGGAAGTTCTATGCAGCTTACCACACACTGGTTGAAGTTCTGTTGAGCCGTACCGCAAGTAGTACCAGTGACAGTTGGAACCGTAAAGGGATTTGGACCTCCAGTAGCGGTGGATGGAGTAGTGCCCGGTGTAGTAGCAGGGGTAGTGGCAGGGGTAGTGGCAGAGGTATTAGCGGTAGAGGAGTCGGTCGTAAGATTCTGGCCTAAGACGGCAGGGAAGAGGAGGAAGGCGGAAAGGGCAGCAGCTGAAGAGAACATGGTGAATGGCTGTGGTTGATTTAAACGGGTCAAGGTTATTTGATATGTGAGGATGATTGGAAGGAAGTGAGGTAAGATTATTATGGTTATATGATATAGTTATTAACTTGATGAAAGGTGAGGTGAATGGGGGTGGAGCGAAAGGGAACGAAGTGATGGTTTATATAGCGGAGGTAGAAGTGGTTAAGTGTTGCGAATTAAGGGCCAAAAAAAGGACAAAAATATTTAAACAGAGCGCACGCAGTATAGTAATCAGACTATTCAATAAAGTTTGGATCATCGCCTGATGACGCACAGACCTTTAAAATGGCGTTGAGTGCGTGCTCATGTGACATGTTCTAGAGCTTTTTGAAAGACAGATTGGCAAATTTTGAGTAGGACTTGGAACGGAGTGGAATTCTGTTTGAAGTTCCAGTCTCAACGCGTGTGTTTGAAAGGACTTTTTTCGCACGGTTCTTGGCTGTAGAAGTGAAGATTTGTTTGGGATATCAATCTAGTGGGAAGCGTGGATGGAGTTCCTGGGAATCGACTTTTCGATCCTGGCTGGTTTCAATGAAACGCTCTCTTTCTGGATTCCAAATTTTACTTACTTTTCTCATCATCACAATCTCCTCTTTTGGACGAGAGCCGAATGTTAGATGAACAGATCGAGACAACTAATGGTTCATTTTGAAAGGGAGACTTGCTGAAGAAAACACTCTGAGCTGGTCTGAAACCTGATTGTCATTTTGGACTAGAGAGATTCTGAGATTCATCATGTCACCGCATCAGATTTGAATCTAACGCCAAGCGTACCTTGCGTTAATTGGCGATGATGCTTTGTTTGGCTGGCATCAAAAGTGATCACTGATAGCTTTGTCTCTTGCATGGTAGCTATGCATCTGGATTATGGATTCAACAGGCCCAACCACAACACATTGCGCATCGCGCACCAAGCAGTTATCCCTTTTGTTCCTACTGAAACGCGTTCGTGATGAGACGCGCCACCATGAGGAAGTTAAGCTTAAATATGTAGGCCCCTCACGAGCGCGTTCGCCGGCGCGAGGGGCTTAGTTGAGCTTATGAGCAAGTGTAGATGGGATCATTCCAATCTGCTTCTCCATTGCTAATCTCCCTTACTAAGAAAGTAGGTCAAAACTCTTTCATCAAACTCAACAAAGTGCTGTTTGTTTTGGAGATCAATCTTGCCTACACAAGTGCAAAAATCAGCCATTGAATTCTAATCTATCAGTCTTTCCGCTTAAGCTTCTCCTTGGCCAAGCTTTCATCCATGATAACTTGAATTCATACTGAACATAATTGACTGGTGAGGTCTGCTATCTAGGTTTGCCATTTCTCCTCACAATTATATTTCATGCTCAGATGAGAGAGAAGTACTGAAGGTATGGGGTATTCATCTGTCTCACAATGCAATGAAATATGAGACAAGATATCTAGTATAGAAGTATTTCTGGCATACTGAGCCTAATCTGGTGGTCATATGATCTTTGATAACATCAACATTCAGAAATGCATGCCACATTGCAAGTAGGGTATTTATGCAGGTAAGTATCTTCAATCTGTTGAAAAGATGTAGAACTTTGGAAAACTTGAGGGCATATGCACAATTCATAGAGAACAGTCTTTTCAGGTATGGTGTCAATATGAACTCTCAGCCTGTGATTCACTATGATTACCCCATCCCCAGATTTTCACATACTGGGTTTTGTACTTTTTGGAAAACAAGTGGATCAGAAAGCCCTCAGGAAAGGGTTATCTTACAATATGGGTTGCTCTAGCTAATAAATCAGGTTAGTAATCAATGGATTACAAAACACCAAGATTCATTGCAAAGATTGAGACAGCAGAGTACTACTCTCAACATAGGAGAATAAGAAAGTATGTGATGTAAAGTAACTCAAGGTCTGTTTTTGACATAGATTTTGATCTTGTGTCCCATTTAAATTGAGCTTCATTCATTCCCTATTTCCAAGGATATGTCTTGAGGATTTTGTTTTGAATTCCTTGCACGCCATGCTCTATTATACGTATAGCTATTTACTCTTCTTCTATCAGTTTTTTCCAGGTAGTGTAAAAAATCATCAAAAATATTCTGTGATCTTGTTGGATCAATGTAATTGACTAAAACAGTTGGACAGAATGGATCAGAAAACTCTAAGCTTCTTTCTTTAGAGAATTTCATCCAAACACCCAAAAGATGATAAATGTTGTAATTTGGTAAATTGGTGAGGTATTACTTAATTCTTTCTCCATTGGAATCTTTGTTTATCTTTTTTAAATCTAGACCAAATTCTCCTTGAACAGCATTGTTACCAAATATAGCTTTCAAAGATTCTTCACTCATGATTCTTTCATTTGGTTTCTCAGATGGACTGTATTTCTCCATGCTCCCAAATGATGGGCACTTAGCTATCTTCCTTGAAATTTTCATCCACTCATCCTTCAACACTCTTCCTGTTCCATTGGAGTTACCTTGAAATGGATAACCTTTTGAATAATCAACTTGCCAATGACTTGATAGATGCTTTTTGACAAAGTCTAACATAGCTGATAATCTTCTACTAGGATCTATGAAAGAAGTTTGATTTGCTAATAGTAAAAGTATCCTTGAAAGCTTTGATGTAGTCCTATGTGATTTATAGAGATCATCATCTCTCCAGTTTTCTTCTTGTTCATTAACATAGTGTAATAGGTTTGGATTGGTAAGGTGATACATCATTTCAGTATGCCATAATAGGAATTGAAAACGTTTTTCACTGTTAGGATCCATTGCAGATTTGGAATCCATTTCATAAAATCCTACCAAGATAAATGCAGAAATGGTTTGAATCCGATCCCATTGAGATTTGGTTGGATTTCTCAAAAGGAGAAAGTAAATCATTGGAGCAAGAGTTGATTTGTCCCATATTTTCAACACTTCTAGAGGATAAGTTCTACTAGATAAAGAAATGAACTGTTGCCGTACTTGAATTTCAAAAAGTTCTGAAAAATACTTTGTGAATTGGATGCACAACTTATTCATGTTTTCATGAGGTAGATTCCTTATATCCATCTTGTGTGATAATCCAGAGTTGTTGGCATCACCTGGGGTCAAAAGCATGTTTTGTTGTGAACTAGGGACCTGCATCTCATCATCATTCCTAAAATTGCTTTGAGAATTCTTTGATGGTTCCTTGGATACACCAATTTTGTTCTTTCCTTTCTTTGAGGCCTTCCTTTTGAAGCTTGTGTGTTCTAGGAAGGCTTTGAGTAAAGGCCCATGAGGTTTAGCTTGAACATTGCTTTGTCCTTTTGAGCTGTATACTTGACTTTTTGTGTCTCTGGACTGTATTCCTGCAGATGTTTTTATAACATATTGGATTTAGCTTCCAAATTCCAGAACATATTGTGCATTTATACTTTGAAATCTTACCCTGAACAGAAAGTGTCACCCCATCCCGAAGGTGAGGATTTGCCTCAGGTGTATCTGGCAGTCCTTTGAAAGTTCTTGCATCATTTCTGAGGGGAGTGTTCATGGAAAGATCATATAATTTTCCATCCACTTCTTGGGACTTCAAGGGTTCTTCTGAACAAGCCAACCTGGTTGGAAAGCAGTTCAGGATGTGGAGGTTGAAATGCAAAATCACTATGATTTGAATGACCTGGGTGAGTTGGTTTATCATATCTCTCTACTTGGAAGGCTGGGTTTCCTGGGTAGTTTTTTTGAATGTAATGATTTTGTTCAGAAGTTGATTATGGTGGTATTTGATGGGGCCAATGGAACTATAGAAATCTTAATCAACTCAAATGAATTGATATGACAAGTGTCAGCCTAACACATTGTCTTGAAATCTTATCTTTCCTGAGATAGTTAGCTGTGTTGTAGCAGAGACTGTGCATACAATTTGTACCTGTGCAACATTCAACTCATCAAAGTCCCACACTGCCTCTGTTTCACTTCAACTGCAGAGACAGTGTGGGACTGATGATTTGCTGCTGTGTCTTATACACATGTACACTTGTGTTTTCCCATTATGCTTACTCACCCATTATATTTGTCTAACTTAACTAAGTCCCTCATGTATCAGCATGAGGGGCTTACATCTGCACTCCGGTTTTTGGCCTGAGAGGTAAGGATCTCCTTGCAAAGGCATTCTTGTTGTTCCCTTTTTGAAGGGCACACCAAGGAGCCTTTTACCACACTTCTTGGACATATGTGCTGACCCTCTCTACACAATGTACATGTGGGATGATCACAATTCCTTGGTTGCTCACTGAGCCACACAATTTGCTATTTTGTGTTTTTCACCTGTAGCTCACATGTGCTTAAGTTGAGACTTATTCCATAAACCACAGAGCTACATGCAAGCTATGTATGAAAATGTCAAAATGAAAGCATATGTAGCTTGGTGAGCAACCAAGGAAGTTGGATCATTCCAGCTGTACATTTTGAAGCAAGTGGCAGTTCATATGCTCATACAGCGTGGTAAAAAGATCCTTGGTGAGCTCACAGAAATGGGGGAATTAGGATTTCCTCTGCAAAGGAATCCTTACCTCTCAAGCCAAAAAGCAAACTTTAGGGGTAAGTCCCTCATGCTGGCTTTTACCAATTCAACCTGTTGACTGGCAGGTGTCAGCATTGAGGGACTTAGTTAAGTTAGCATCTTTGTCCTTTGACAAGCTAACCCAAAGTTGAATTACCAAGAATTCATTTTTGGTGTACAAAGATTTCTTTGAATCAATGATGCAAAAGTCGCCGTCACACTTCAATATACAGCCCTTTTCAGAATTGATGATTTTGGCAAAAAAAACCCTTAAGTTTTCAAAAACTGACTTAGTTTTTTGGAAAGCTTGCTGAGTTTTTTTTGGAAGGCTTGCTGAGTTTTCAAAAAAAAAGTCATACAAAAAGGGGTTTGATATCCCAGTGGAGAGATTGATAGCCTAATAACCAGATCACCAGATCAATTGTCCAATACCAGTTTTTCATCACCTCACAATCCACCATGTTGTCTGATCCACTCAATTTCTTCACTCAGCCATTTCATGATGGCAACATCAATTAATCAAATGGATATTGATCAGGTGTTTGGTTTTCAATGAGCCATTGAACCACCATTGTCTTGACTTGCGGATGATAAAAGTTACTGTTTCCAGCACATTTGTATGACCTGCTGAGGTGATTGATTGTGAGGTGATGAAAACTTGGTATTGGACAATCAATCTGGTGATCTGGTTATTAGGCTATCAATCTCTCTACTGGGATATCAAACCCCTTTTTGTATGATTTTTTTTGTTGAAAAATCAACAGGTCTTCCAAAAAACCCCGGAAATGTTTCAAGAGAAAACTCAGCCAGTTTTTGAAAAGACTCAAGGGTTTTTCTTTGCCAAAGTCATCAATTCTGCAAAGGGCCGTACCTTGATGTAGTTTGAAATGAAGGTTCAATTCAATGGTTTGAAATGATGGTTCAATTCAATCAAAGAGCTTGGTTCCTGAGTTGTTCATCTGTGAGTACCCTAACAAATCACTGTTATTTCTTCATCAACCTCTTGAATTCTATGCAAAGCTGCTCACTTGTGCAAAACAATAGCTCTTCACCAATACCCTATCAGCCTTTTACAGTCTCCAAGATCAATTGGGTGATGATTCATCTCACTTGATCTGCTCAAGTATAACTATAAGCTTAATTAAGTGTCTCCCCATCAATATCATCCCACAAATGTTCCTTGATTGCAATCAGATCCATTAATCAAGCTTTTGTAAGAAGCACAAACACTCATCTTTGTAGATCTTGTAGACTTGAAAAAGTCCAGTTGGTTTCTGTGTGCTTGTCTGTTGAATAAACCTTCAAAGAATTCACTTGGAACAAAGATCCAGAAGGATTCAAGGAGTGACCAATTGAATTGAACACTGTAAATCAGTCTTGAACCACTGGCAATGAGCTGATTGGGTGTGCTGAATACAATCACATGACCAATAAAGTCATTAAACCAAAATGAGTGATTTGACTTGGTAGTATATACCACTGGCTCACAAGCCATCAACACATCCACTGAGAGCTTTTTGGTATCAATACACACCTTTGACAATTATTGTAAACAATCAGGTTCCACAAAGCACATTCCAAACAGCTTCATAAGGTTGATAGCTCTCGTACTGATATACAGCAGCCTTTAGTATGATCCTGAGTGGAGAATGATTTGATAGGATAGATTGAGACCATGAAAAGGGATTGTGTAGGACATAAATCAATTGAATTGTGTTCGTAGAGCGGTGTTTTATTCTTCCTTGAGATCAGCTACTCAAATCCATGGTGTACGTACTCAGTCAGACCCGTTGTTAGAACAGAAAAGAACTGGTGATTGTTTGATATCTCTGAAGCGAATCATACGAGATTTGATTTAGGAGTTCACTTGATTTAGAGTAGGAATTGGGGCGAATACGAGATTTGATTTAGGAGTCCACTTGATTTAGAGTAGGAATTGGGGCGAATAAGAGATTTGATTTAGGAGTCCACTTGATTTATAGTAGGAATTGTAGGTCGTATGGTTGGTGATCGCTTGAACTCGGATCACCATAACCCAAGATTTGACTTGGAAAACTTAATTATATGGATTTGTACAAGAGATGATATTACAGAATTGATTAGAAGAATTCGAAGAGAGATAGTTCAAACACCAGAAGGGTCACTCGATCAACCCATCGTTTACTGACTGATCGTTCCCTAAGCAAAAGTAAGTGTCAACCGAAACCAAATCAATGAATGATGATCCAAAAACCAGAAAGAAATCCAAACAAAGCGTAGTAGTAGACAAACCAAGCTATGAATGAAAAGGTTAAAGAAATTGATGATGATTTTATTTTGATAAACCGATTCGTTCGGTTTTTGATTTCGATTGACGAGATTGAATTTCACGATCAGCCAAAGGTAAAGCTAATGATTTGTTTTGATCTGATTGAGATTGAGATGATGGATTTGGTTTGGTTTTAGATTGATTTGATATGATGGATTGTTTGAATTCTTCTAGTTCTACTGGTCTGATTGGGATTGTGGTTGGAAATCTTAGCATTGTTTTTGTTTTGTTGAGTTGGTTTTTCTGGGGTTTGAGAATGGGATGGATGTGGATGTGATGAGTTGAAGAAGTTAAGATGGAAGTTGATGAGGAATGAATGGTGTGTGACAGGTGTTGAAGTTGTAGGTTGTATGTGTGATAATGATGAGTATGGGATAAGAGAGGTTGAATGTTGATAATTTAATTTGAATTTTGAATTTGAAAACTCACAGAGTGTGAGAAGTGAAGTCATACTTACTAATACTCGAGTGTGATTTTGTTTTTAGATTGTACATAGATGGTCATGATCAAGTTCAAGTTGACTATTTTACTATTTACATACTTCAATCAGTTTCAATCAGCTTCACTTCACTTTACTCAGTCTTAAGTAAGAAATGACTGATCAAATATCGAATTCAAAGGTACTTCATTCATTCATTCAATCCATCCATCCATCAATAACTGATTTCTTCTTTCTTTCTTTGTTTGTTTGTTTGTTTGTTAAAACAGTCTATCATCAGATCTGAACTTAACTTGAATGGTAAAAGACCAATTCAAACTAATTCCACTCTTGAATTCTTAACCAATCAAATCTTAGAAGAACAAACAGATGAAAATGATTCATTACCATTAAACTTAATCATCAACACTTTACCAAAAAGAACTCGACTTTCTCAATCTAATCATCATCATCATCATCAACCATCACCTAATCAAAATCAATCCACTTTCAAATCATTCTCAATCCCTTCACCTTCTTCTCAATCACGTTTAATACAAAATCAACCTGATTCTCAATCTCATTCTCAATCTCAATCTCAATCTCAATTCCAATCTCTCTTACCACCTCCACCTCCACCTACTGTAACAAAACCTACTACTCCACTTACGAATCATACGCTACCTCATCTCATCGAAAAAGAAACACGCTTACATAACAGGGACAAACAACGCGTCAAGGATGAATTAAGACGCGAAACTTTACAATGGCAAGAAAAGTATCGCGTGGCTATCAAGAGCTTTGTGTTTTATCTTGATCGATTAGATTCGAAAACTGAAGTCGAATTATCAAAAGAGTTAGAATCATGGGGAGCTGTGAGTTCAACTTGTGTTTTTGTTCTCTCGCGTTTGGATTGATCCAATGAATTGTGTTTATAAGAAACTACTCTAATATCTTGACTGACTTGATTATCTCAAATAGCGCGTCGATCAATTCTTTTCCAAAGATGTCACACACGTCATCACCAATATACCAGTACCAGTCAATCTACCTGTCCTTTCTCCTAGTGTTACCAATTCTAATAAACGAACAACAGCTTATCAACTCACCGTCCCCTCACCCTCACCCTCGACTGTTCATGCTCATCAAAATCATCATCACCTTCATCTTAATAATAAAGAAAACGGACCATTGACTCGAAGATCGAGCAAACGGATCATCGAACCTCTCATTAGTCCTGACAAGAAAGATGGCATGCTTACTGATCCTCCTCAGATTGATCCTTTTATGAGAAAAGCTCTTGAAATGAAGATCAAGATTTGGAGAACTGAAAGTGAGGAATTCTTGTGATCTTCAATCCTGACCCATGATCTTATCCAGTGAATTGATTGCCTTTGACTGATACGAAAACAGAACTTAGGAACGTACTTGAACGATTAGAAGACCGAAGATCACCTATCAAACCACTCCCATTAACTAAACCATCACTCCCATCTCTCTTAGCCAAAGAAGCACAACAAGGACATACACATGAACTTGATCCGATCTCAATCCGACCGGATTTCCATTATTTTTCACATAAATCGTTTTTTATTTTAGTCGAAGATTCAAATCAAGAATATAAACCGATCTTAGTGAAAGAATTCTCGAAACCGAAGTCTAAAGAAAGTACGAATTGGCCGATCTTGTTTGGAGGCACTGAAGGCAAATCGGCTTTTTCAAAGTATACTTCTAAACATTCTTTGAGTCATGTTCATACAAGGATTAGACAAATGTTTGAAGAACGATTTCGGGAAGATCATCTAAGTTTAAATCAAGATCATAAAGCCCAACGAGACGAAATCGATAAGAGTCAGAAGGTCTCACAAGATTCTACGTTTCTTTCGATTCCTCAACAATCTTTACGTAGGACTATGTCTATGAACATCTTACAAAGAAAACAGATTACGAATAATGTGGTGAATGAAAGGAAAACGGACGTAGGATCACATCATCATGATTTGTTTAATATCACGGCTGCGGAACATCAGAGAGGACCTGGGAAAGTGTTTTTAGGTGCTTCGGGAAATAGTGTGGCGATCACGTCGACAGCTACTCCTTCTACTAGATCTTCCTTACCACATCATCCGAGTTTTTTGGTAGACAAACGGTTGAACGATTTGGTGAAACGACCTACGGTTCGGATTATTGATAATTTGAAGAAAGAAACTCATCAGATGAACCAGCATGGAGGAGGAGAGAAAGGTAACGGGGGCGGGGGAGGACCTAATTTGAAGCGATCTCAGAGTTTAGATCAAGCACTTTTAGAACAAAAGAAAAAAGAAGATGGGAATAATGAAAGTAGCAGAGGAAGAAGAAGAACGGAACGAGATCGAGGAGGTAGGAAAGGCTTAGGGGTTAGGGATAAGTTGGGCGAAGGGTTTGAGTTGTTGGATTTGAGTAATTTGGTGGGTGAAGAGGAAGCTAAGGCTGGGTATTGTGAGAATTGTAGGACGAAGTATGGGGATTTTAAACGAGTTGAGTGATTGATTGATTGATTGAGTTGAGTTGGATTGTGATTGATTGATTGATTTTGATTGATGAATTTTGATTATGAAACAAAAACACACACACGATATAGCATGTAGTTACACGTAAACATCGAAAGTTTGCCACGAATGATGATAATTGGTGGGAATTGGATAAGTTATTAGAACGAACGTGTAGGAGGTTAAAGGACGATTGTGGGGAATTACCACCTTCTTTGAGAGAATTGATTGCGTTGAGGGCTGATCGGGTGATTGAGGAGGATGAGGATAGTGATGGGGATGATATTCATATGAGAGATGCTGAGAGGAGGATGTGGGAAGCTGGGAATGATGATGATGATGATGATGTTGATGATGATGATGATGACGAGGAGGAGGAGGAGGAAGAGGAAGAAGAGGAAGAAGAGGAAGAAGAAGAGGAGGAGGAGGAGGAAGCAGAGGAGGATGATGAACATGAAGATGAGATTAAACCAGCTGCTGTTCAAGAAGTTAAAGAAGATGAAGAAGTTATGATGGCTTGTGAAGAAGAAGAGATTTGATGATGATTTTTTCTTGGAAGGAAGTTGATCAATTTTTTTTTTTGATTTTTTTTTGGCCTTTGATTGTGTGTGTGTTTATTGTTTTCTTTATTTTTTCAAACAAACAAAAAGAAAACAGAACAGAACAGAACTTGGTAATACATTTTTGTTTTTTGGATGTTTTGATTCAGTTCTTTTTTGTGGAATTTCATTTGGTTCTTGGTGTTAATGTGTTTTTTTTTAAATTTTGTTTTGTTTTGTTTGATTTGTTTTGTTTTGACTTGTTTGAGTGAGATGTTTTTTTTTGTATGAGTGGTTGTGGACGTGGTTGTGGTTGTGGTCTTTTTTTCTTTATTTCTTGATAGAGTTTGATGTTTTTCAAACAAAACAAAACAAAACAAAACAGAAAAGAAAGGGTTTGGTAGTTTAAGTTTTTTTTTTTTTTTCATGAAGTTTTTCTTTTCAAAAACCGTGTGTTTGTATACATCTTTTTTTGTTTCTCCAAAAGAGTTTAGAGTAGATCAGTTTATAGAGTAATGAAAGATTAAATTTTTTTCGGTGTGAGGGGTTTTTGTTAAGGTTGTTTTGATTGAATTTATTAAGGTCTATTTTTTACATGATTCTTAGGGCGCGTTCACTTAAGCGATTTTTCGTGAAAAATCGCATTCTGTAATGTACAGAAATCGCATTCTGTGAAATGCGTTTGATTCCTTAATTACAAGCATTCTGGAAAT
>KZ136431.1:3105-13132 GCA_002157035.1 Melampsora medusae f. sp. deltoidis
TCTGGATGCGTTCTGCGTAAGTCAATTCTATCAATATCGTCATTGGGCTAGTTATCTTGTGGCCACATGGTCCTTGAATGCCTGGCATTGATAGCAGCGAGAAGAATGAAACTTACCTCAAAATCTCTGGATTGCAGCGCGAAGTCTTACGCTATATACCTCCCGCTACCAGCATGCTGCGCCAATCCATAGCATCGGATCAGATACCACTTTCTACACCAGTTACACTCCGCAACGGAGAAATAGTCAACTCCATACCCATTCAAAAAGGGCAGACGATCTTAATTCCCATTAGTGCTTACAACCGCTCCAAAGCCGTCTTCGGTCCTACTGCTGATCAGTTTGATCCAGAAAGATGGCTGTCCAAAGCCTCGGGGCAAGCACAAGATGCAGGCGTGTCTGATTCGGGAAACGCTGTCGGGTTGTGGGCAGGTCTCTTGAGCTTTAGCACAGGCCCTAAGTCATGCATCGGTTTTAAGTTCTCTTTGATGGAGATGAAGGTGATATTGGCTCATTTGCTGTCGGAATTCAAATTTGAAGAGAGGGATCCAGGAGGTGGACCTCGGATAGAAAGAAGGGCCAATAGTGTGGGTCACATGATTCACTGAACCTTGTCCTTACTCTAGAATTTTTGTTGACTTGATTATTGCTTTGTGGAGCAACAGGTTGTCAGACCTAGGGTAGCAGGCAAAAAGAATGGCGCTGAAATGCCTCTGCGGATCAGCTTTTGGAAAGAGTAGTTATGCTTCTTTTTCCTACACGTTGACAACTTCCATCAAAAAGATGTATCTTCCCTTTTGGCTTATATACAGCAAATATAAGGAATCACACAAGAATTGACTTGATTGTAAGACTCACTCCCATTGAGCTAAGCTTTTTGAGTTAGACTGTTACCGCTATCTATCTTGCAAAGCTGTGGTTCTCTGGTTATAAGAACCTGGATAAGTAACACGAAAATATATCCTGCGCGGTGTTGTTTTGTGGCTGAGTTTCTACCTCCACACCGAGCAATAGCCCAGCCTTAGCCTTGAAGGGAGCAAGTGAGGTTCAAGTGTTGCGCAAAATTCTCACTCCACAGGGGAAGCTCTAAGATGCCTCAGAGTTGAGGCTCAGGCCGTAGACGAGTGTGGGAGTAGTCGATCCGGGCCAGCGGAAGCCTCGGTTCATCTCGCGGACACCCGGCCTGAAGAGACCTCTTTCACATCACACCCCATGGCAAATAGGTTCATTGCACCATGCTCCATGATCAGATTGCTCTGAATGCTCCTCTGTATCTCAACACTAGGATGAGATTTATTGTTTGGAAATATTATTGGATATCTTTCAAACCAAAACCAAGACTAAAAACCGAAGAGCCGGCGGCAGAATGGGTATAAACTTAATGTATATTTTACAATGTTATTTCTTGAGAATTGTACATGAGTGCAAATAAGAATGAAACTACAACGATCCTATATACACAATAAGACTATGGAATGAATGATATGGCCCAGGATTGATCCAAAGAACTGAGTGAACTTCTTTACAAACTATTTCTCGAGTTATATTTAAGTTTTCAACCGCATGCATGAGTACTGAAGATTGATCACTGTGCCGAGCACGTATTGAGATCATGTCCATGTGCTAAGCCTTGGTCCAGGAAATGAGCAGTCCAAGGAGTTCTTTGCGGTAGTATGCGTTTTCCTGCGTACCAGACGGCAAAAAATTTACATCACCGCCTGCAATTGTCAAGATTTGTGTTGAACCAATGTTTGCCGAGAAGAATTGGCCAAGTGAAGATCTGAGGTTGATTGGTCGTCGGCGGATATACTCGGTATGTAGCCGTCCGCATCAAGAACACTACCATCATCGTCTGAAACTGTCTGGTAATAGTCACATAGCTCAGCATGACTAGAAAGGGTTGCCCAGAGTCTGATGCCAGGACCGCGATTGCGGGGAAATTGTCTTCCTGGTGATATATATGCTATGGGGGTATTATCACTGTAGGCATGAAAGGTAGGAGATTCTGTATTCGATGTGGTGACTTCAGAGTAGGGAGTGGAATTTATGCCGTCAAGATACACATCTGATTTGGCGGAAAACTCGAGGGCATTCATTGATGTGGTGCTCCATGAGTTGGTATCTCTCTGAGAAGAATTTGAGATCGAGTCTTGCGCATGAAACATACTTTCTCCATCGCCCAAAGTTCCCTGAACATGATCACACAGATCTACGATATTTGGAAACGGAAACGCTTCTGGATCGATGCCACGGCCTAATGCAGGAGATTGCATGCCCTGTCCGCCTGTGAGAGGGATTTTTGTGATATACATAGGGAATGCAACACTTTCCGGGATGTCGGTTGCTTCATTTATGGCTGGAGATGATTTCGGGGATGTGGTTGTTTGACTATGATCACAAGACCCACCCGAAGACGACGAGGCTTGCGTGCTTCTTGTCTTGGGAAACATCATCTTGGGTAGTCGAAGAGCGGTAGTCATTGCTCTTCTTCTGCGCTCCAGATGCGGAGAAGCCTCGGGCATCATTTGTGGTGTATTGTCCGTCGGTGAGACGCTGAGTTCAAATCTCATCGGCAATTCCTGATAGAGCCAGAATAAAGCTTCAATCAAGTGAAAATGCAAGTTCAAGACATATACCTGGGTGACTCACCAGGGGCCCGGCAAGGAAGGGGTTGATAAAATTTGTTTGCGAAACTTGGTCATCCTCGACGTGATGAGCCCTTCGAACGTAATGTTGATGGAGATGGGTATCAGAACGTAGCCGAGCAGGTCTTTTGAGCTTGGACAGGGAAATCTTGATGAAGACGTCAAGGTATAAGTCACTTGGGCATGCTAATGGATATAACTTCTTTACGTACTGATCGTGGGTGAGCCCGTCTCTGCGCAGTAGGAAGTTTTTGAGGTATCGTGGACTCCGAACAAAAGCTTCTTCCCTGTGACAACAATGTATAAAAAACACCAATAAGAGGGTTTGATACACGAGCGGGCTGTCAAGATGAATCGTGCAACTCACGCGGATATTGGGCGACGAAGTCTGAGAGCTGGAACTCTGGATCTCATTCACAGGGCTGGTGGGTGAGCTATGATCGTACGGCGGCTTGCTTGTGACTATCGGTGGGAGAGATAACGGGGTCCGGACCGGTTCTGCTGTCTGCTACTGGGCAAAAGCTCAGTAAAATTTGGAAACAGAGAACACGTAAGATACATACGCACATCGTCCGCACTTCCTTCATCTCCTGTAGGTGACTTCGACCTCGTTGAGAGTCGACCAAGAGCAGCCAAAAAGCGAGTGCGAGTGCGAGAATGTTCAGGAGATTGCATGCTGCGGTAGATAAAAAAATTGAGATGAGTGGAAGGTTTTATGGATTGCCTTTCTTGGGCCTTGGAGTGCAACAATACAATGTTTTTGAAATTGACAGAAGATATTGTGAAGTGAGGATGATGGAATGATGGAATGAGAAGACCACAAAAGCAAGTTGAGAGCACCCAATGTGAATGGAGCATGCAACTGTGAAATTCTTGAACGGTTCACAAGCGCGACCGAAGCCAGGGAGAATGTGACTGTATTATATACTCAGTTTTGATATTCTGCGTGATCGATTAATCCTAAATCACTACTTCAAGGATATCCAGTTATACACTCGACCAGATTTACCGGATATAGAAAAAGGATGACGAGATCCGATACGAGAAGACGGGGGCCGCTTTGAAAGGCATAAGTCATAATCCGACAGAGCCCATGATATGTGATTATATAGATAGTGGTAGTACTACGGACCAGTGCCGTATCTCATTTCCAGCATCAAGCAAACTGGTCACTGACTCTCATGAACAAAGCTTGGGACTCTTTGGGACTTCCATAACTTCCCAAGGCACCAAGTTTGTTACACAGAGAGGTCCAAAGCGGAAGCTTCTGTGGGTATAATCGAGCGCTTTGTACTCTTTATGAAAAGAGAAATACACGCGCTGAAGAGTTGAGCACCGCTTGTTGAGCTTGAGCCACAAGACTCAAGAGGCTACAAGCTGCGAGCTGCTGTAATTTGATTGTTGATATATGCATTTCAGAACATGGTCGGACCTGAGGAAGTTTGGAAACAGTTTCCTAGAAACTGAAGAAACACAGTTCCCAGGCCCGTTGCGTCAGATGAATTGAAATACACACCGGATACGTCCGCGACGTTCTCACGTACAGTGATAGCACCCAATTGAGTCTAAGTAGATCTACGTACCTCGTCCATCACTGATTGCTTGCTATCCCATGCAATCCCATTCCCGGGAATCACAACATCATCCACACTATCTGATAATCCGCACTATCAGAAACCGATATCCGCCCAAGGCACCATGCTATTCTCCAATATACTTCAGGAGTTATCCCAGTTCCCTTCCATACTGGCCTCAGTGGACGCCGACGAAGTATTTCGCTTTGCCTCAGTCGCCAGTCATTTCATAACCATTAATCAACAGTCCATCCCAGTCGACAAGTACCACGCGCCGCATGAATACCTGAATACCGCCCTCCCTCCACCTGCAGTCCCTGGCACATGGGAGGTTCTATGGAACGTGCTGTACTCAACTCTCACATCATCATATGTCGAACCCGCCGCGTTAATTCAAGAGAAAGGACTCAATCGGGAACCCGGTGCACTTCAAATAACTGAGCGAGTATTCTGGCCCCCCTACCAAGAAGAATTCCCGAATGAGGAGTGCAGGGCCTCTGGACGAATTCTGGAAAGAAGGCATCCAATATGCGGATACCTTTACGACCTCGATGGTGTCAAATCAATACGCCACCATACCACCTATTGTCGACGTGAGTATTTGTATTTTTATGTGCATTATTGACCCTCCAAATTAATTCCCCCACGATGTACTTTTACGATGTACTCTAGAATGCAATACCAGTTACCGAGCGTCCTACTTTTCAAAGAAGAAGGGACCACGAACTTACTACTTGGACACAGTGCGGAAAGATCCCGACTGTATCCAAGTGAATATGCACTATTTCATGACCATTTGTCTGCTTGAGTACTTCAATCACTCCCAATCTCTAGCCCAGTTAAGCCACCCAAGAATTCATCCTGTCACCGACCCGCAAACTAACATAAGTCGCAAACATTTTCAGTGTTTCCATATACAACTTGGTAACTATATATAACAGTTGCCACAAGATTACTCAAGACGCCCCCAACCATTTTACTTCCGAGATGTTTACGCCAACCCTTTCCGACCACTGTTGTACTACAGCATTGGATATACATCAACTTCTACGCCAATTCAACCTCCGCAAACGCATGATGAGCGTGTCGAATACTGGCGGTTCTCGCCATCGATTCCGAGACGCCAAAATGACCATTCTCACATGGACCGAACTTGAAGGGAGCCCTTATATTGATCATATGTGCTCAGAATGCACTGAAATGCTCGAAGACCCCAATGTTCCAGGGGGAGATTTAGGTAAGCAAGACATTTTTGTTTGCCCTCTAAATTGTTCACTCACCACATCCTTATGTTGAATCACATCAGCAATTCGCGCCATTGCTATGGACGGCATAACTATTGGGCATCCACGTTGCAGTGCCACAAAAGAACAACTTACAATGATCAACCCGTTGGACGCCAACCCACCTCCGTGCACTGTCATGCTGGAAACGCCCAAAGATCGCTACTGCCCCGTCCACACTCCCTTGCTCGGCAAGCTCTGTCATGCACAGCCGTGCACCCGCGACGCCATCGGCAACACCAAGGCCTGCGACCTACCGGAACACCAAGAGGCAATTCAGATCCGTTCCGAGAAGACACGTCGATCTCTGGCCGCGCTTGCTTTCAACCAACGAACAGGCGCCAAACTTCCTGAGGATCCCACTGCTGCATTGAACGCCAACACCGACGATTTCAACGTGGACGCATTCATCAAGCGTGACAAATCTGATCGCACCCACGAAGCCGGAAGAGACGGGGAAGAGACCTTTCGTGCCTTGAACATAACCAAGAAGCCAACTTGCTCCAACGCGAAGACCCACAACGACATGCTGTTCATTGCTACATGCGGAATAACCCTTGCTCGGGAGACAATGTATCGTGCAGAGTCTGTAATATTGGTCAGGGTAAGTCCAGCAAAACATTCAATTTCTATTTTACAATCCTGTAAGTAATATCCACTCATGTATCTGTTTCTAATATCTAAACAGGAAATAGTCGGAAGGAAATTTCCAGTCCTGCCGCCCGTCCAATTCTTTGACAATTCATGTACATTTGACAAATCGCTTAGGAAGGACCAGGCTGCAGCTGCACGGTTCAAAGGAACCATTAGACCAGTGGATCCTTTTCACATGCGGACCCACTCAGAAAAAGACGCTCAGTGCCGCCAATACAATGACCCAAAGCGCTGGCCATTCCTCAAAAAGGCCGATGGCACGTGGAGATTCAACGGGTCTGCGGCCGAAATTACCAATGCATGGTATGGAGGCTTTATCTCTATATGTCGAGGTATGCATGAGATCAACTACAGATTCTTTTTGGAGGAGATGATCCGCGTGCAAAATGAATCACTCCTCTCAAGGCTTGTACGCAAAACCAACTTCTGTTGTAGTGTCCCTTCCCACCTAGCTCAACAAAGTCCATTTCCTCTCTCAGTTTGATACAACCACAACTTTTGTTTGTTTGTTAGTTCTTAACTCTTGAACGTGAACATAGTTTCTCCTATAATATCAACTTTTCATATTTGCACCTAATTTGTAGTACTGCTACCTTGTTTCATTTTGAAATATACTAAACATTCAACGAATATATGAATATAACTCAACATGACAAAATGTCCTTGATCAAAAAAACAAAAAAAGGGCCACAAAAAAGAAGAGATACAAACCTACTTCTACAACACGTGAGGCTCAACAATTGACAAACTAAAAATACCACACCTCATCTAACCACAAATAAGTCGTCGTAACAGTAACAAGTGATACATACATAGATCACACAGAATTGTCTCAAGTAATCATGATTCGGCACTTGAAGTTTGAATTGATATAATACAAACATTCAACTCTTGATATGATATATTTTGTTTGTATTCATTGTAATACATGTGGTTAAATGGCCAGTGACGTTGAAACCACCCAAATGTTCATCAACAAAATATAAATATATACATTACAATATTGAGAGTGCCTGTGCGGATTTGAGGTGAATATGTACATGCTGCATAAGAAGAAAGACAACAAAGGAAAAAGTTACTCGGGAACAGTGCGAGATAAATAATAAACATATACACTTTATGATCTTGAAAGTGACAATTCATAGTTGTGCTATCTAGATTGATTACTTGCTAACCTTATGTGAGTCAGGTTACAAGCTTGAGTTACTTTGAATAGATTGACTCGGGAACACACAAGAAAGAACAAAGGAGTGCGATGTGGCCACTACACCTTGACCTTGCCCAACTTGACGTTACCGAGTACTTCACATATATCATTGCAAGCATGTTCCTCCTCAAATAACTGGAAGGCGCGTTCAATTCTACCTGCCATTTCGGGATCTTCGCGGCTGTGTTTTGGAGGGCAACTGTTACAAAGTATCGGTTAGTATCACTAACCTTAACAGTTGTTTACGCACTCACTTTCTGACATAGCAAATCAAGTTGCCGATTTTACCGTGGCCATCACATTCCAAATTGGAGATTAAAGTTTGCTCCCCGCTCAGGTCGTATGTATAGTGAATGAAAGCGTGTATGAGCCTAGTCCAAGTGTAAGGTTCATTCGGAGGGATGTTGAAGTTATTTTCGGCGACAAACGTGTGGCTGCGACCAGTTGCCCCCTCAAAAATCATCCACCATGGTTCTCCTTCGTAAGGAGAGCAAGCTGATTGCAAAACGTGACATGGCTGAATCTACATGATTGAAATCGAGTCAATATGCCATGCAAATATATACGCAATTTTTTTGCTCACCACCATCGAGCAGGAATCGGAGTACCATTGTTGGTATTCCGGGATGAGATTGCCTATTTCACTTCGTCTTTTTTTGAACAAGTGATCTTGGAATGATTTCAAGGCCATAGCAGCGTGTCAATGGCTTTCAGCGCGTGCGAAACAGTGTGCCCTCCCTTGCGAATCCATCCTATCCCAAGATTCGTGATACTTGAGGAAGTAACATCCTCGAAGGAAGCCGTTGAGCTCCACTGAATTGACATAAATCCTGCGAACACACCACCCGGGTTCATTCGCTTGCCTGTTGACCAGTTCTAATCTCTGGAAGGTGATGCGATCATCGTAATACTCTACGATTTCGTCTTGATTGTAAGACACTTGCAATTCCGTTGGACGCAATCGTCTGGCCTTCAATCGGTAAAGGCACCCCTCCTCTTTACGGCCTAAATTGGCTATAAAGTCATAGTACGGGCGAACCACATTTACAGCTGATTCTGTATAACACGGTCAGTCAGTATGGTTGGCCGATCAAGGTTACACAATGAAATGGGAAGGTTACCGGGTTGTTTAGCGACATTCGGTGCTGCTTGGTTGTTGTTTTGAATAGCAGGAATTCCGTTTGGTGTTGGTGTTGGTGCCAAAGAGGCAGTGGATGTCATAGTAGTAGCCGGTTCGACTTCCATGTTGTCGGTTGCTTGGGTTAAATCTATGAAAATTCGAGGTGACATTGTGGTGATTGCGTAAGGTGTGATTGCTTCAGTAGTTAGTTCGAAGACAGTGAAAAAGAGGTCAGGGATTAAGTCTATCAATATCAGGGGATTGGGTTTGGATAGAGGGAAACAAATTATCGAGACCACAAGGAAAATATTTTGGATTAGTGCGTCGTCAGTGAGATGTGATCTGCCCTACGGCTATTCGCCGATCAGTGTGGTTTGGTGCGGTTAGACCCTCATCAATTTGTAGTCATTGTGGGCCGGAGCTTGGCTTTACGGCCGCTTGACTGGATTAATGTTTAAACGAGTGTACGGAGTAGATGAAAAATATCACATGAGGGGTGGGTATCAGGGGGAGAAGAAAGAAATATAACATGCAAATGCGCGCGCAATCAAATCACATAAAAATGTCAGATGGTATTAAATGTAAAGAATGAGAAGCACTATAGAATTGATGAAGATGATGTTGCACATTCAAAACACGCACATCAAAAAAACAGATGTAACAAACTAAAGATTATAGATGGATGGGATGCGATAAAAGATGAAACAACAGACAGTTTGAGTTTGTTACTATTACAACTCTAGCAAGGTGATTACCATGCTTGGCCCAATTCATGACCAAAGTGGGATTTGGCTATTGCAAACGTCGGCTCTACCTGATCGCGATTGCACTGCATAAACCATTCGTCCCATTGCTCCGCTGTAACTTTGGAAATCCATCGGATGTATCGATACATCGCGGTGCGATCCCACTCATGTGCAGGCGCGAAAAAGGATTCCCACGCATTCTTCTTTTCCGTGGTGTTTTTGGTTGATAGCGAAAGGTGCTTGATGTGCCATTCAATCATAACCTGCATTGACATATTGGGTGGTGGCCACTGAGTATAAAATGCGTCGTAAGTTGTCTGTGATTATGATCAGGGAAGAATGTTTTTGGAACTCACAAGGCCGGTCTTCTTGGTCCTCCTTTTGGCCTTTCCTTTGGCAGCGCCGGGGTCAGGATCACTGGCGCTGGTGGCGGCAGTGACATTGCCAGTTGGGTCACTGCGATGTTGGCCATGGTCACTTTTGTTGTTGTCATTCGATAACAAGTCGTCCTGGCGAGTTAAATCTATAATGGCACTTGAGAATAAATTGCCCGTATGTTGTGTAGTAGTGACGTCGGTATCGTTGAATATGTTATGTGAGAATATAGGTCCACTGCGCTCAATTACCTGGCCCGGTTTGGCGATATCGCTATTGTCCTGGAAGTTCCTGTAAGGAACTACACTGAATGGCACGAAGGCAGCGCCAGAAGTATCTATAACCAATCTGAATTTGCGTAAAGGCTAGGCCTAGCTCAAGAAAAGCATCAGAAATGAGAACAGCCTGATACAATGAAAACTC
>MWRK01007619.1:0-10962 GCA_002157035.1 Melampsora medusae f. sp. deltoidis
TGAGCCAGCAGAAGGGAAAGAGGATGAGGTTGGAGCCTCTTGACCTGAAGTAAAGTTCACGCCGGTCATCTAGTTTGCAGCATTAGTTCGATGACAAACTCATAGGAAATGGGAAGCTTACCTCAACCGACCACATCTTTTTCGAAGCGCTGAAGCCTATGATGCGGCCAGTAATCAAAGCCTCCCTGTTTGGAACTAACAGAGGTTGCAACTTCACCATAAGAGGTGACCAATTGCATTTATACTCCACATCGAATGATTCATGTTCCCTCGACTATGTTCGCATAAATGACCAGCGCAAGTGTTAGGTGATGACTATTAGACAGAAGCAGAATATTTACAGGGGATGTATTGCTTACGCTTGGGGCGGGGTTGTAGTCATTGTGACGGACAATGATAGTTACGTTGTCCTTTTCAGGGGTGACCTTCTCCACCTCTCGCGACACAATCAAACCCAGCCCAGTTACCGCGATTCTGTTCGTGAGATTGGAGCGGAAAGACTCGGAGGCAGAAACATGTATAGCAGTCTCGTTTTCATAGTAAAATCCTTGCAGCTTCTTCTCATTCAATGCTACCAGTCTACCTTTGAGATTATAAATGTTGCCCTCGGCTAGGACATCGTCAGGACCTCCATAACCAGAAGCCTTGATAGCGCATTCCAAGACTTCACCATTATCAACATTTATAGTTGGAATAGTAGTCATTGTCTCCCGCGGCCCGTACGTACCGGATAGTTCAGTGTCGACCTACGGGGAATGTTTTAGCCAGCAGAATAAAAGGAAAAGGAGAAAGTAACTGACTTTTGAAATGATGTCGAAAAGACCTGAGGTAATAAACGGATGGTTTCGCTTCCGAGGTTGTGAAGTCAAGTTGCCCGCTGAACGGTTCGGAGATTTGTTGATATTAACTGATGAGGCCATGACTCGATGATGATACTAAGTGGAAAAACGAAGATTATAAGCCCTAGCTGGGGAAGCGTAAGGGGAAAAAAGAGGATATACAGCCTGACACAGTAGGTCCGTTTACTTGGGAGATGGGGAGAAGAAAGGAGCCTTGGGGACTTGATAGGAAATGGTAAAGAACAGGGATTTAATAGTCGAGCGTAACCGACAATAAAAGCACGTCAGTGATATACCACTGGGCGTGGTATTGATCAGCGTTTAATCAGATGAGGCTAAAGTGAATGTCATGTTAGCGATCGACCTAATGACTATTCATCCCTTGAGAAACGCACCTACGTGAGAAATTTAAATAAGCTAAGACTATGGTTGCAAAGTGTTAAGCAAGGAGTAGCATTGATCTCAGTGCACAGGTGGAAGAAAGGATCAACATCAGATACGAGAATATAGCGCATAAGAACAGCGACGGGAATCGACCATAAACTGGATAAGGGCATTGAATAAATTTTTGAATGACACCGGTGAGGCATAACAACGCTCGTAGAACGCGATACGTTATGTCGAGTTTATGCGAGAGGGGCATTTTCAGATTTCCAATGTATGAGGGAAATTGCATTCGCGGAGAGATGACATAGTGTAGAGTTTAAGTGCAAGGGGTTAAGACGGTTTATCAATCTACAGTTGTCCCTATGGCTGAGTCACCGATGGCATGGCGAGGAAAGATTTGACATGCTATGGTTCGTTAGCCTCTGCCTCCGATGGAAATAGAGCGGAGCTACATGGATTGGGCTAGAGATCGGAGGAGTCTATTCATCTCAAATTTCAGGGTCGCTTCAATTTCAGGGTCCAGCAATGATGGAGGATTTGAGAACATCGTAACCTACTCTAGAGTCTATCCAGAGCATCAGAAAACCTTCAGGCATCGAGGGATCATGCCTTGCCTCAAATACTTGATAACTTGGGGAGGATCCTGGGCGACCAGCTTTAAAAACTTAGACACGATAAGATGGATTTTATATGGCACAATGAATAATGAAACCCGGCCGTAACAATTGATGGCGGTAGTCTGAAATGGAGCGGTTGAATGGTGTTATAACCTACTCTAATGTCGTAGCTCTCAGTGGATAGAAAGGCTTTGATTTGACTTTAGATTTGTAGCTCATACTTGGAAAGAATTACTTAGATCGACCTCCATATCTGGATGCGGTAGGGTCTATCAATAATGGCAATAAGCCACAAAATGCATCATAAATTTAAATTCACACCGAGGCAGGATTTAAATGGCAGCGTTAACCTAAACGTAATGGCTGCATATGGGATATAGGGCAATAGGCAAAGGTGAAGAGCCAGGCCTGACCACACGGCCGGGGCTTGAATATCTTGTCACAAAGGAGATTATAGCAAGTCTCTTCGTGAAGAAATATAGATGGAGGGGTTATCAGAAAAAAGAGAGCCGTCTCCTACTCGATTATTGAATTACACGGAAGATACTTGAAAGTTGTAAAACTAATAGCGTCACAAGTTTACATGTCTCGAGGGAAAGGAAGATGTGATGATTGAATGACAGCTTGATCTGTAACTTCATAGGTGGTCCCGGATCCTTCGGGGAAACCAAGAGCATCGCAATCAAAGATTGTAAGGAGTACACCTAGAAAAACTTGGCATCAGTAAGATCCAAGCAAGATGTAGAGACTTCATACCTGAATCTGCGGAGCCAATGGGAACAGGTTTGAGACAGAAAGCCAAGCATTCCTGAGTACCATTTTGATCGCCGCGGACGCCAAAAGCAAAGTTCTCCCAAACATGAAAATGCATGCAGACTCCATTCTGGAAAATCAAGATCTTGTCCGGAGTAACATCTGATATGGTGGGTTAGTCAGAGTGCATGAATTCCATAGGTAACGAAGCGCTTACCTTCCTTGAAATGAAATGATAACATGTTTAGAAATGGCTGATTCGAGAAAGGATCAGGGATTTCGAAGTGATTAGTCCAAGTAGACATATTGAGAGTAGAAGTTGATCGCAAACAAATTGATTGTCCGGAGGTTGAGAAAAGCAATGCCGATAGTCGAAGGGAAACAGTTGTATAGGAGCTCGAGTAACAGCGCAATGGGACAAAACTCAGCAACAGCAAGAGTATCAGGAAGTGAATGAAGACGCATAGCTCCATTTGTACAGGTCTGGATTTGGAATTTCAGGATTTAAAGCAAGAAGATTAGATCTCAGGTTCGGAAAAAGAAAATTTAAGATGCCGAATCAATGAGAAGTCTACGTTTATAGACAAAAATACATTTCAAGAATTAATGGACAGTATCAAAGAGGAAATGCCTAGGGAGAGACAAAGCCTCCTTCAATGTTGAACGCGAGTTTAGGAGCCGACTGATCAGGGAGGATGAGATTGAGTGGAAGGGCTGAAGTATATTATAACCTCCTCCAATATCGTAGCTTTCAGTCCGCAAAAAGCCTTTTCGTTACCTTTTCGATAGCCGTTAAGCAGAAGAGTACATTCTAGGAAGAATTGAAGAGCCAGAATCAGCACATGTCATTGTTGAGCATAATGAGGAATTTAACATTACGAGAGCATGGATCTCCTGAATCGAAGAAGCTGAGCCTGGTAATAGTGCAGGTGGCAGTGGTCGCGGTCGTATTGTCGATGCGGTAAGCCATATTCTGAATGAGATGAACTCTCAGTCTGCGACCGGTGAGATATTGTAGTCTGAATCTTCCAGGGACAGCTTTAGGGAGAAAGTTTAACTTAAATTAACGTGCGAAAAAGGCAGTGGATTGTGAACTCACGATTGCTCAGTTGATGCCGAATGTGAGGTGATAACTCAGCAATTGTTGGATTGAACCTAATGAATGGTAAGTAGAAAGGCCGCTTAGACATATTTTAATTGTCTAAAGTGCCGCGGGGATGGTTTCGGGGAAATTGCAATATAAGAGGTAGCGGACTGGGGTTGAATGAAAAAGATGCTTGAGTTGGGGTGGGACCACCAGCACCGTTCAGCTTGGATGCTTCATTGTAAGGGAAAGGGCCTGATAGTACAGAATAGAACTGGATAATTAGAAACAGAGAAAAGTTTGATTCCGAACAAGTAAAAAATTGTTCTCAATGTGCTGTGGTAGTCTAGATATGGTAGATGGGTCAGGACTCTTTGGAAAATATTCTCATTGATGTGACGGAGGATTACCAACTCAGAAAGTATGACTTCAGTAAAAGCAATCGAAGTGTCTGCTTAACGAAACCAGTGATCTAACCAGTGACTCCGATTAGACTTTTTGTAGGGTTGGGTAGGAAAGTGGGAGAACGACGATGAGGTAAGGTCGTAGTGGAGACTTGTGTTAAGAGACCAACGTCATATAGGCGTTATAACAAGTGAGTGAGATAATATAATGGAGACACTTTTAGTTCTTGGGAATTAAATTTCACTGATTATTTCTTCACAATAATTGGTTTATTGCCCATCAGAGGACGAAAGCTGCATAAGGCAATGTAAGCTACAGTGATAGACTCGAAAGAGGAGGCTAGCGATAAAGAATACTGGAGCGAGACAGTGAAAGACATTGACGAGTAAAGCTAAGTGTGACGGCATCTATATAATGCATTTGACGTCAGTTATACCGACGTTTATGTTGACAAGTGGGAAATAGTATATCATTGAATAACAAATATGAGGACAAGAAAGGAGATATGAGCTGGAGAACGCAGAATAAACGCAATAACAAGACTGAGTATCTGAGGACATTTAAGTTTACAAGGCGTAGCCATATTCTACAAGATGATTATGAATTCTGTGAGACATCAACAACTGATACATATCCCCAGGACCCAACACCATCTGGTCCTTTATTGTTACATCGCGAAAACAGGGAATGGTCAACTTGCCTTCTGAGTCAGGCATAAGGTAGCTAAGTTCGCATTTCTCTACGTAAATGACACATATGGTAAGTGATAGCGAGCCAAATAGAAAGAATGCACACGAACCTGTATTAACGCTTCTTGTCTCCAAAAATATTAGGCAAGTGATAACACATCTACATTGCGGAGTATTGGCATCTACGATGTGATAGGTAACGCAATCATATTGATGGACGTATCGAGTTTGGCCGTTCGAATACACCAGGATTGCGTCACCCCGAGTAGCTATGGAAGAATTGATTTAGTTTTTCGCTCATGAATTGAGATTATTATAAGCTTACGGTTTTCCAGTTGATCCTTAATTAGGCTCGACAAGGCGTAGATGTCAAGTTGAATAGGAGGAGAAGTTGAACTCGCATTTGAAATAGACATCTAGGAGATGATTTGATTTGATGGAATAATTTTGGATGGTGATAATGCCTAAGTTGACGAGTACATTTGCCCCCGGGGCAGGACTATATATCAAAGATTTGGTTAGATATAAGTAGAGGGAAAACGGTAGAAATAGGATAGGGAACTTACGTATCGCATTTGGTATATCTGAATCCGGCGTGGAGAAAAGCACCGAGGAAGGTGATAAATCCTGCATCAACGCGGAAGGGAAATGGATTATAGTGGCCTATTCGAGGAATCGGTCAACGGGCCACAGGGAAAGAAAAGAAATGGAGATATTATAACTGCAAGCTGCCATATGTAGCGAGTCCTTGAGAGTTTAATAGAAGAAGAATCTTCCTTTTCAAAGTAAGAATAACAGAGGCATTCCTAAAGGAGGTACGTGTGTTGTGGTGACCGACATGCCAAACATAGAAGGATGCAATTTGGGTGAGATCCCTTGTTCAGAGCTAGTGAGCTGTAGGAAAATGGATTGCTTGATTCTCAGAGAGACGGGCGATTTTAAGGATTAAAGACTTTGATGGCCAAAGGACGCAGTGAAAGGGCACGATGAGAGTGAACATTAGCTGACATCGCGTAGGAAGGCAATTACCGTACGGATATAATATATTATTGGAACGTCAAAGCTCCGTCTACGTAAAGATGTAGAGAGAGACAGAAGGATTTAGGAAGGGACAGAAGGAGTTAGAAAGGGGCAGTTTAGGTAAGAACAGCGGTTGGCTCAATGGAAATGAATCTAAGCGAATAACTGCAATGTATAGAAAGGGAGTTGAACATGCGTCAATGTTCAAAGAAAACATAGAAATGCGTAATGAGCGGTGATTGAGGCATGTTAACGAGGTAGCGGCATGGTCTACATTGATATAACTGCGTTGAAGATTGATGGTTTAGGACTAATCTTGCATGAGTCGAATGGCGAAATTGAAATGTACTGGGCAGATAAAAGTACTTAGATGAATAGAGACAAAAGAGGGGGCAGAGAAATATGATAGTATAAATGTAGACTTGCAGGAATCATCAGAAGCAGTCGATCTTAAACCGTATTTACAGTGACACCTCAATATGACCACGACGAATCCATTAAGTCAAATCCCGGTTGGCACAGATCTTCCAGGCCTATTTTCTAGAATCTCCCAAGGTTTCCAGAATCGTAAGTTCCTGTTTTAACCTGATCGTTCAGAATAAATAGGCTTCGGAGACTAATTCGTCGATAATTCAGCCACTGAGGGACGTTCAACTTTAAATCTTGGTCGGGGGACTGTCATCAAGGTCCATTTATATAAGAACATAGGTTATTATTTTGCAAGGTCAAGTGAAGATGTTATGTCCTGTTACATCTTCGCGCTCGACATGAATCCTTCTCCAAGTCCGGCGGGAAGTGAGTATAGTTGCATTTTGATTTGCGGAAATGATGCTGATGGGTCTTTGCGTAATTCAGTTCCTTGCCAGGTGATAATTCACGGTCCACATGTAGGTACAAGAGCAGTAGAAATTTCATTTCGAAGTTCTATATTGGGCAGGACTGTCGTGGATGCTGAATTTGTCACAGCATATCTGGGTTCAGTATAAGGTGAGAAATTTCATATGTTGACTTTAGGCTATGTGAGCTTCAAAGGCATAGGAGCAAATGAATTAGAGCTGACGCCCTTTGATCATAGGCAATGTCATATATAGATATTTGCATGTGGAAAGGTAGAAATTGAACAGAAAAGAATAGGTTATATTATTAGAGAGTATGTGGAAAGTATATGATGTCACAGAAGTTGAGGGTGGTGCGGATTGTTCCATGCTGAGAACTTTAGTTTAAATGTTGAAGAAAAATAACATCTACTCTGCAGATAGTTGAAAGGACTCAAGCGCAGTCGTGATGTCGGTGATAGGCATAGTTCGAGGTGTTTCTTGAATCATAATTGATACACCTGAAAGAGGGCAGAATTTGAATATATATTTGTACCTGAGACCATGGGTTACGCGATTAATGATTCCTCTGCGCTTTATGTCTCCATATGGAGAATAATCTGCCGCCAGAGTGAATATGCGTAAGCAAGATGAAATCATATGTAGGGGTAATGATACTTACCAGCCATAAAATGAGCGATCATCTTTAAGATGTACGCCTGAGGTATCGGGTGCTCCCATTTAGCCATTGCTGCCCAGCTCAGTGATCCGTATCCCTCAATGAAGTCGGAGGAGACGATATTGTCTAATTGCATGATGAGGAGTTTTGTTTTTTGTATTGTGAGGTGTCAATGAATAATTGTTTAGGTAGGAGTGAGTGGAGAGCGGCAATTGAGAAATAGTGAGCAAGGATTTGTGAAATGCGGATGAAGACTTGTTTTATATATGGGCGGGAGAACGTTTTATAGACAGAAGCAATTAGTAATTTTGGTTTACAGTTGAGAACGGATTTGGATATATGATGCACAATAATGAATATAGGAATATTTGTTGGAAGAATGCATAGAAAAGGTGAATTTTGATAATAAAGGTGCTGGAAAGTAGGTCTTGTGGAGATGGGGCGGATGATCGGCGGAAAAGTACTTGCGATTGCAGGTCTCATAGGAAGAAGGGGTCAATACTAAACAATAACACAGTCTTGATTACCAAATGCATGAAAGTCATTATATTATTAAGAGTCACATCACTGGCAAGAATTGACTCTAAAGGACTATTAATGAGGAGCGCAATAGTGGTAATATTTCGCCTGCGACGCAATGAAGGAGGGGGAAGAAAGGAGGTTTCCTAACATGGATTTCAGAGCAAAATATAAGTGTTACGGCTTAAAAACCAATGAGAGTAAAAGGGAGACAGATTGTGACAACAGTCTAATGAAGGAGGAGAGTTAATTGATGAAAAGATATTTTATTTTATTTAAGTATTTTTTTTCGATATAGTATTCGGTTCAAATGACGCTCTGACTAATAGAGTAGGCCATAGTAAGCTTCCTACCTCTAAAATTGCTATTTTGTATTCAAGTTTGTGAAGAGTGTAAACAGCTGAAGTCCTTGAGGTGGAATGAACGGATCAGCTGATTCTGGACTGGATTTCGTCTAAAATAGCGTCAGCGGTAATGTGCTTTTCGTCGATAATACGAATTTGCACAGGGAAATCGAGTTGAACCTCCTCGGATTCGACCAATTGGAGGATCAAGGTAGCGTTACCTACAAATTGTCGCAGGTGAGATTGAAGCAGAAGGAGAGGGATAAGATATGGTAGAGAAGAACTCACAAGCCACATTTTCAGAGGAGGGGATCTCGAAGTATGTAAGAACACATATCGGTGTAGGGGTGTCAATGTCGATGATCCGGTACGCAAAATTTCCGAATCTATGCACGGCCTCTATGCGTCCGTCAGGGTAATGCAAGTCTGCTTTACCCTTAGTGGCTAATACGAGAAGAGGTAGATATAGGGGGGGATAAGTTCAGGTTTAATATTACGTGAAGGACAACTCACGGTGTCTGAATTCGCTTCGAATGAGTCGAGGAAGGACAATTCTCGGAGGTCCCTCGGGAGTGACAGAGCGGCGGCGAGTGGGAGGCATAGAGAGAAGGTATATAGAGGTATAGTCTGGTTGAATAACAATAATCGGGGTAGCGGAAGATAACTCTGGCGATATTGATAACTGAAGGGGATTGTTAATTTTGAATTAGGAGGTGGCAGAGTAGTGAAAGAATTGTGAGAGGTAATATGATCAACGTGGAGCATAGGGGTATAATCCAGGTCCTGCGTAGATGGATGGCTAGACCCTGGAATGAAAAAGGAGATGGGAAGATAACGGTACGGATGGGTAGAGCCTCGGCAATGATGGCGTCATTTTGTATATACTGCTAGGATTAAGGTAGGGTGCACTGATTATGGATATGCAAGGTGATAAATCGAAGAAAGGGTGAAAACTGTAACACCTACTTCCCACATGATGACGACCTACGATGGATTGGTAATACAGAGGATCTCATTTAGTGGAGGTATCGTTCAAATTTAGGTTGTGTGTCACTCGATGACAAGAAATAAGACAAGAACCTCCTGCGTCGTGACCGGATATGGGGAATGGGAAGGTATAGGGTGATATCAGATGAGGCAGTGGCATTGACGCAAGTAAACTTTTAGACCAATTGTTCTAAGTATCACATAAGCATAAAGAATGTTATCCATTTCAAACAATGTCACAGTGATTGCAGCCGCCTCAGAAAGGTTAGAAAACAAAGATTATGAGATTTTATTTGAAGAGAAGGATAAAAAACTCTTAAATTACATATCAGCTAATGGGGATCGGCGGCGGTGACAATAGAAGAATTAATTGCATCATCCATATTCGTTTTCTGAATGACATTTTGAGCCAAAAGCCGGAAAGTTGAGCCGCTGTTCATAGGCAACCCACGCCTTTGGAGTTCCATGACCTGGACAAAGTATCCTGCTAATATTGATCAGGTTTTGTCTGAAACATGAGATGAACGACGAAACTCACGATCATTGTGGGGGTGATCGACTTGGGAATCGAGATGAAAAATGACGCACTCCGCGTTAGGGCAACCAAAATCGCGAATGTGGAATGCATAGTCTTCGTACATATGCGTTTTCATACAAACACCGGTCTCAAAAATTAGTAAATGGGTGGGTCGAAGTTCTAAAAATTGGGAGAAGATGGGTGAGAATATACAGCAGATTGGAAAAAGATATGTAAGACGTACCTTGGTAGAAATGGGAATAGACAAGTTCTAGAAGAGCTGGGTTATTGAACGCGGAAGGCACGAGTTGAACAGAGGCAAAGGATGGCATGTTGAGGTGAAGTTGAGTGTGTTTGGGCAGAAGATACAAATTGTAGTGAAAACAGAGGATTAAATGGTCAGAGGAGAGAGAGTTTAAATTTATGCATTTGCATTGTAGGCATGTCAACAGCGGGCAGGACATGACCGGTTGAAGAGCCGGGAATGGAAAGGTTAATGACGCATAAGGTAAAAGACGAAGAAAGGCAATCATCTAGCCTTATATGGGGAAAGTTTAAACGTAGAGATAGGGACGGATTAATACATAACAAAAACTTTGAATGAAGAGCTCAGAAAAGGAAACTTTTTATGAAATACTCAGAAGAAGTTTCAGGTAGAGCCTCAGGTGGATACAATCAAGTAAAGAAATGCACACAAAAGACGGGGTCCGAAACTTTTTACATTGAGACGAAGGAGGTTGGGGGTCAGAGGCTGAGGGGGCTTTGACGAACGTAGACGTTAAGCTTTGAGTCAAAAGCTCAAAGGAATATCCTGGGTTAATAGGAATTGCATAATGGGAAATGTTAAGCGAAAGCTAAGACGAGAAGAAAAAGATGCACAATCTAAGCGGGGAGTCATAGCTTTTCCCATTGAGACGAAGAAGGCGGTTCGTCAAAAGCTCAAAAGCTTACTTTAGTGTAGAGCTTTTGAATATAAACAATGAGAACGGATAAGGGACAATGGCGATAGTGATGATGGGTGACCACAAAATTTTGGTGTAGAGCTTTTGAATATAAACAATGAGAATCGGATAAGGGCAATGGCGATAGGGATGATGTGTGACCACAAAATGTGACCACAAAATTGGTATAAATAGAGGGGTTCAAGATAAGAAGATTTGGTGTGTAAACGCACTCCGCGGGCCCCTTAGGTCAAATGACCTCTGGAACGCCACCAAGCGGAGGGCGCCAGCTTACGTCTAAGACCCATCTTTGAGACATATATTTTTAGCAGAAATGCTGAAGAAATTATGTTTTAAGGGGGGGGG
>MWRK01007621.1:0-13171 GCA_002157035.1 Melampsora medusae f. sp. deltoidis
GTACCTCAAACCCTACCCTAAACGATCTGTGCGACCCTCCGTACGTTACGAATTTACGGCACGGCTGGGGATGCTCTAAGCCCCTCTTCGAGGGCGCGGACGCGGCCGCGCGAGGGGCTTACGTTAAGCTTAATATCGTAACCAGAGCCGACATTCAACAGCTCTCTCCCTATCGTAGTGCTTTATATATCAGAGCGGCCTCGGTGTAGGTCCGGCCATGCGACTTGCGCTGCTGCCTCTACCGAGCCGGGGCCGGGTAGCGTGATGACCAGCCATGAACCCGAGCCGGGTCCTTTTGTTCCACAGACGACGGCTTTTCCCAATTTGGTGCAAGACTCAAGTTCATCAAGTTTAGGCAAAGAGGCACAGCATTTGTTGCTAACCGCCATCCAAAGCCAATATGTTTCAACCCTTGACTTCACGTTCAATATGGACAAGACCTTCACTATCAATATCAAACTTCAAGTTGAAATCAAATCTCAACTATTCGCATCACCGTCCAACATTTGTGAAATCTCCTCAACTCAACTTCATCCAACTCTCCTCAGCACAAATTCAATCCGGGTTATCCTCTTCATCCAGAATATGGAGGAACCAAAGAACAACACGTTCATTCTCTAACTTCTCTCGTACAAGATCTGGACAAGCCCAAAGGACTATCATTGATCAGTATCGAGACCGACATCGAACAAACTACAAAGCTAGAAATCGAAGTCTGATGCTATATACCTTATCACTAGGAATCCTCACCCTGGGACTCTCATACGCTGCTGTACCGCTCTATCGGGTCTTTTGCTCAGTAACGGGATATAATGGAACGCCACTCACAAAGCAGGAAGGAAATGGAAAATTCTCAGCAGATCGAATCTCTAAGCCGATTGGAGAGAAATCAATCACTGTCCGATTCAATGCTGATAAGAGTGATACATTGAATTGGAAGTTTTGGCCTTGTCAAAAGTCTGTCAAGGTGAAGCCTGGGGAAACGGTCTTGGCATTCTACAAAGCTAAAAATTTATCAGATAAGGATATCTTGGGCGTTGCCACTTACAATGTCACACCTGGACAGGTAAGTCACTCAATTGTTGATGGGGAGAGATTTAATTGATTAAAGAGCTCATTTATGATTTATTATCTGATACGATTCTCTTAGGTTGCACCTTATTTTGCCAAAGTTGAATGCTTTTGTTTTGATGAACAAAGGCTGATGGCAGGAGAAGAGGTTGATTTACCGATCTTTTTCTTTATCGATAAGGACTTCATGGAAGACCCTCTGATGCATGATATCGATGATATTGTACTGAGCTATACATTTTTGTCAGTTGCCTTCATTTTTTCAAATCTTTCTCGTCACCGCTTGTCAAGTACATTGAATTGAATTGATGCTACGATATGTCTCACAGTAAAGCACGCCGGAATTCAATGGGGCAATTGGAGCCTGATAGCCCTGCTTCGGCGAGCTCCTCAACATAACACTCCTCAGCTTTGATTTCTTGAAGCGATTTCTACCTCTAACCTCGCCTTGGAATCTGTTCAGAACTGTATTGATGATAGCAAAGAAGAAAACATCTTGTCATAAGTAGCTCTAACCCGAAATTACTCCGGTATCATGTAATGACTGCAATTCAAGTTTACGATCTTTGTATAACCTTCTGATCGATGATAAGCCAAACCTTATCACCGATGATGAGAAACCTTATCAAGGTGATGGGCGTGGCGTGTTAGGGGGTGGCGCGCCCAGGATGAGATGAGACTAGCTTCTGATCATGTGGGATGGTTGATCAGGTCGATCTCTTCCAAATCCTCGAGGGCGTGGCAAACGCGCTCATGACTTTTGGTCAAGAGTTTTCAGGGTTTTTCCAGCAGATGATAAACAAAAATAAGTAGCCAACAGGCTGTCTAATACTCCTAAGACAATACAATGCATGATATGTCAGCCTGAGCTAAGAAGATAGCCCCCAATTGGGTGAATTGACTCCTTTGTAGCATGCTTGGTGATGAAAAATTTGGGGTTTTGCAAGACAGGGTGTATTTTTCAGGACTTGATGGTGATTGCACCAATCACTCGCCAAACCGCAGTTTCTTGACAAAGTTGGTTGGTAGTATTGTCAACAAACATGTTGAAGGCCAAGATTGTCAGTTTTGAAGGCCACATTTGTCTATAGCCCTTACTTTGGCCCTGTGTTGGCCCCAAATGGAATTATTGAGATAAATTGAGAGCTGTTTGAGACATTGAGATTTCAAAAAAAGGGAGGTTATCGGCAGCTAGGATGCACATTGCTTCCATTGTATGCTCAAATAGACTTGATACTTGAGAGATCTGATGAGAAAGGACCATAGACAGTGACTCCTGGAAATAGCACTGATAGATCTCACACCAAGATTTTCACTTTACCTGTAACTCCCTTGTTTGAGCTTCCAAGTATAGCTTGCAAGCCTCAAGGGGCTCAATCAAGTTTGGCGTTGCCTATAAAGTTTGACAAGACACCCAACATTCAAGGGTCTTGATGTTGGGCTCTGCATTGATCATAGGAGTGAATTCATTTTGATTTGTGCAATTGAGTGAACTAGGTTGCAGCTTTCCATTACTCTTTCCAAATCTCGTTCTGTTCTTTGCACAGCCTCTCATCATCTCAAAGTACCAGAACAAGATTCCAGCCAAGTGGTTCCCTTTGAAAATGATATTTCAATACATTTTCCTTTTTTTATGGGGATTGTACTCTGAAAATGCATCCTATTGCCATCATTGTAATTGGAACTCTGTGCAGCTAAAAAGGCGTGTTGGGTGCATCTGAAGTCCAAAATTCATGCCCATTACAAGACCAATGATTTTGATGAATTTGATTGAAAATTAAGCAGCAAAATGTCAAAGAGTGCTGGGGAAAAAACTATGGACACATGCTAAAGATATCTTGAATCAGGTATTCAGAGTGAAAGAAATTGATAAGATAAATAAGTCAATGAGAGGTGATGAAAAAATCATGTGAATATTGGAACTAAGAGAAAAAAAGAAAAATGATGAAGCTTGACTGATTAGGATGGTTGGTGGTATTCACAATATTGAACTTATAGAAGTGATATGCATAAAATGTAATAGTCCTCCACTCTCTGTGCGTATCCACGGTCAAGGCTTTGATTCGTCCGATCAAAGTATTTGTCTCATAGCACCGATGCATAATATCGTAACCGCTCTTGTAGTTTTTGGAGTTCTGTTGTGAACTTATCGAATGCGTCATCGCCATCCCATAACTTGCTTGTAAGAAATTGACCAATCTGTTCGTAAAGCAGAGCAAAGTTCATGGTCTGATAAGGAACCTTTTCTGGATTATTCTTATAGGAGAGGACTCGACGGTATAGGCCAATTTCATCCATTTTAAATATCATCAGGTGAAGGATATATTCTACAAGTATGGAATTGGTATCCTTATCGTATTTTTTGAATCCTGAAACCTTTTTGAATATTCCGAACAGCATTGCAGTTAGGATCAGGTCTTTTTCCACTCGAGACAGATGTCCGGAATCCTGAGCAATCTCTTCCTTTGAAAGTACGCCTCTGGATACCAACTCATTTGCAAGATGATTCCTGTAGTCTTTGGCTATCCGATTTTCGTCTGTGTTGAAAAAGATGGTTATAAGGCAATGTGCACAAGATCTTTTGATGAAGATTTGATCTGACTTACTAGCCATATGGATCAGATACTCTAGAGAATCCTCCCTAAACGACTGCGGGTCAATTTGACCATAACGACGCTTTGTCAGCATCTCAAATAGCTTTGGTACGATTTCAAGGTATTGATCTAATTGAAGGCGAAAGTGATAAATCCTCTGGTAGCTATTGAATACGAAGTTGAGTGCTCTAAACAATCTTCCAACTTGAGGACGTGATATTTGTTCATGTTTTAAGGTTTCAAAGAGGTTGATGATTTGTGGTTCATTGATAGTTTTTGGGTTTTCAAATCCTTTCAAGAGACTTCTGAACCGTGGAGAGAGTGTCTCATCTGCAAGTTGAAAGCTCATGTCATTCTTAAATATCTTCTCCTCGACCTTTGGCGATTTATACCATGATTGGAGCTGTAGATAGCTCTTATAATGATATTCCTCAAGATGTAATAGCAATCGAACTTTGTTTGCTTCCTCATTGGGGTTCTTTTTGGTTTTTGGTTCATCCAAATGGTTCATAATCACCATGACTAATCTCGAAGCTTTCTTAGACTCTATGGGAGTATCCAAGTTGATGAAGGCGAGATAAAGTCTTTGAAAGTCTGCTGATGGGGCATCGGGGGCCTTGGCCTTGCGAATCTGTTCTTGAATAAGATGCACAATTGATTCCCTTTGAATTGCCTCCTGAATGGCTGGGATTGACAGAATCGCCATTATTAGAAACCTTGCATACATGGAGGTGAAATACTCGTCACTCACCATATTCGGATGTCTCCAGTTTGGAAGGAACTTCTGACCACATGTCCTGAACTGCCTTTCTCAAGTGTGTGCCTGTTCAATGGCATTTGCATTCAAACCAATCACGACCTCATTTATTGAGAGATCACTATATTCCAAGTCGATGTTACTTACCTTTGAAGAAAAATCTCAAAAATTGTTCCCGAGGTCTACCCAAGTCGGCAGCTGTCCAGATATCAGGAATTGCAGAGTGTGCTAATTTTTGATCCTCCTCCGGAAGTCGAGATCTTAGGAATGAGAGGACCCCAACAATCCAAATCCTATCTGCTTCATTTAAAGAATCATTTTCAAGAGAGAGAGAATGACGGTTGATTATAAATATCAACTTTTTGATTTCAACTGCTCCATATTGAGGACCCAAGTCCAGGACGGTTTTGACCAGAGCTTGTACTTCAGAAAACCCGTTTGGTTTGTAAGCCTTTTGAGCAATAGCATAGCATACTTCCCAGCTGAGTAAAACTTGACTCTCAGGAGTTTGAGTTCGGGATCGGGTCTTGACAAGCTTTGTGATGCCTCCTTTGGTGATATCAAGGATTGACTGAATGTTTCCTCGCTTTGGCTTCTGTTGTTCCACTTGGAAGTCTGTGGAAGAATCTTTTAAAAGAGGAGTCTTGAGATCATCGCCATCTATTTGATGAAGTTTCTTGACAGAGGGCTTCGCCACAAGGGAGATATCATCAAGAAGAGAGCAGTAAAGTAAAGGGAGGAGCGGTAAGATCAGGTAGACGGAGAGGAAATAAATACGTGTCATTGTTCTTGATCAGATTCTGAAGTGGTGTGATCGGGTGTTTCGATCAAGAATGTACAAAATGCTCGGTCAAGCAGTCTGGCGCCTCAAGGAATTCTTATATCTCATGACCTGATCTAAGGAAGTATCATACCACACCGTCACGCTGAGCATTTCTGAAACATCATCATCATGTTGCAACATACGGTGGTGACGCACTAATCATTCGAAACCCAGCTAAATAGTACGGATGTACGGATGTATGCAAGGTTTATCACTTTTGGTAAGATGAGACCGTGTATCTTGAAGTCATTGACTCATGAAAGGCAGTGTCAATTTTGAGATACTTGACCACTCCTGAGTCCTGGACCCTGGTGCTCGAGGAGACCTCACTGTCCGCGCCCAAAACCAGTGAGATGACAGATCACCAGCTGGACAGAGTGGCCACGTATTTTGGAATTTCACTTGGATCAACACTTGTTCCCTCTGCAATAATCTCCATCTACACTCATTTTCTCATCTTTATCCTTATATAGCTCGAAATAATGTTTCGCCTTATTTTTGTGCCCCTTTGGTATGTTCCGGTCCCAATGTGTTTTGATTCAGCTAGGAAGTTTGTACCAACTTCAACTCCTCGTCACAAAAATTCCGTGTAAATTCCCCTTGGGCTTACACGGCTCTTGTGTGTTTTTTGGAAAGCCTTGAAGGCAGACATGTTCAAGTCAGGAGACGGTTGACATCTTGCCAATTCTAAAGATACTCCCGGAGTCCCAATCGTATAATTTCTAAACACATTCACTCACTTCAAAGTTCACATGTTGTATGTATGTCTTTTATACGTTGACTTTACTGCCAGCCTAATTGAATCAATCTGGCCTCATATCACATCCAAGCTTTTCCCAGTTATCTGCACTGAAGTCAGTTCTTACAGACCTGCTCCAAAAGTTTTATTGGCGCTTTCTTACCTCCTTTGTATCTTTCTTTGTTCTGCTTGGCATGACTGGAAATCTGATATGCTTTGATGCGATCAAGAAATGTCATCTTTTGGCATACATTTACCCTATTTCCTTACACTTTCTCTTGGAATTCATGGACACTTCATGATTAAACTTATCTTCATATCATCCAAAGGTAACATTTTGAAATTGCCTTCCCTGCATTGTTTTTTTAGCTTGTATCCTCTCAATGTCATATTATCACTCTCCAATCTGATGAGGCTATTCAAACTGTCAGCCAAACCCATCCAAGCCAAGAGCATCCTTGAGCACTTGTAGCAGAGGTTAAAGAGGATGGTTGAGTACATAACATGATCTCTGATGACAGAGTGATATGGGAGATATGGGTCAGGGTGGATAAGTGTACTTGAATAAATATTGTACAGTTTTTGAAAGTTTGAGTGTTTCATGGTTCTCCACTCTCTCACTCCATTCAAATCAAATCAGATCAGATCAATTCATCCATTGAACATTCTGATCAGTTTGTTGTATCAAAACAGTATCATCCAGTGGCAAGAACTACATAGTATCAGTCAAACTCGATCGATCAGCAGCAATGGAACCAAACCAAGATTCACTCAATCCAACCCCTGCCCCTTCCTTACTCTTCACTCCTTCTCCCTCAAGACCTTCATCAGCTGCAAAGTCTTGTTTACCCAACTCAAGTTCTACCTTTACAACTGGTTCTAATCATCATCGATCGATCTCAGCTACTTCAAATCATCAAACCACCATCATGCCTAAGCTTGATTCTAATTTAGCAAGACTGATTGTCGTCTCCAATCGATTACCAATCACCATCACAGCTCATTCATCAGAAGAAAGTACAACTTCAACTTCAAACACAAACTATAGCTTCAAAATGAGTAGTGGTGGTCTCGTAAGTGCTCTGAGTGGATGTAAAAGACAAATGTCATTTAGTTGGATAGGTTGGAGTGGATTGGCTGTACCAGAATCAGACCGTCAATCAGTTCAATCAAAACTTGCATCTGAATATTCTTGTAAAGCAGTTTGGTTATCTGATGAATTAGCAGATAGACATTAGTTGAGTATCTCTTTCCCCCCATCAACTCTTTAGGAGAAATTTACAGCCGTAACATAACAAACAACTGACCCAACTTTTGATGCTTTGTACTTTAGTAATGGATTTTCAAATTCAATCCTTTGGCCACTTTTTCATTATCATCCTGGAGAAATGAATTTTGATGAATCAAATTGGGAAGCATATAAAGAAGCCAATGCGATCTTTGCCGAAGCAGTACATGAAGATATTGAAGAAGGAGTCAGTAAGGGTGAAGATATTTTAGTTTGGGTTCAAGATTATCATCTTAGTGAGTGATCGGATCAATTCATATAATCACAAGCGTACTCTTTTTTTTGGCAGAGATCATGAACTGATGAGTTCTGTATCGGTTATCTTGATCGTTACTTTAGTGCTTCTGCCAATGTTACTTCGTCAGCGTGTTGATCGTGCTTCTGAGGTCGGTCATCTAACTGGTGGAGCTACCAAACGAGGCAAAGTCTCGATAGGCTTCTTCCTTCATACTCCCTTTCCCTCTTCTGAACTCTACAGGTAAAGCCACCCCCATTTGTTATGATTCGATGTAGAAAAGTAAAGGCCCAGAGACAAAAAAAACATAAGCTAATCAATCCTATGACTTCAAAACCCACCAGGATCTTACCAGTTCGACGAGAAATCCTCTTAGGACTTCTTCACTGTGACCTAGTCGGATTTCACACATATGATTATGCTCGTCATTTTCTTTCCTCTTGTACTCGGATTCTTGGTTTACCTACGATGCCTAACGGATTAGTCTTCGATAATCATTATGTTCATGTTGGATCGTTTCCAATCGGGATCGATCCCAAACAATTCCATGATACCTTGGAGAAAGAATCAGTAAAGAAACGAATCGAGGCTCTCAATCAACGTTTCGAAGGTATCAAAGTGATCGTAGGGGTAGATAGACTCGAGTATGCTAATTCTTCGAAGATGTCACATCGAAGCTTTGCTTACCTATCACTTTCCACTTTCGCTTTTTTTACATCAAGCTATATTAAAGGTATTCCACAAAAACTACATGCCCTTGATGTTTTCCTCTCTGAACATCCTGAATGGATAGGCAAAGTAGTTTTGGTACAAGTAGCTGTACGTACGTCACTTCCTCGGAATCTACCGCTACTATCCCCCTGTCTGTACGTGTAAAGCCGTCTTTAATGTCAAATACACAACATCAACTCCCATCTAGCATCTCGACAAGACGTTGAAGAGTACCAAAACCTAAGAAATAGTGTGAATGAGCTCGTGGGACGTATCAATGGTCGCTATGGCACAGTTGAACATATGCCAATCCATTTCTTACACCGAAGTGTATCCTTCGAAGAACTCTGTGCTCTCTACGCAATTAGTGATGCGTGCTTGGTGACCAGTACTCGAGACGGAATGAATCTTGTATGAACTCAAGCCTGTTTCTTCATACTCTCATCTTTCTTAGAAGCTGACAAACAATGGGATTTTGATATTTGATTTGAAAAAACTTTGCAGGTCAGTTATGAATATGTAGCTTGTCAAGAACTTAGACATGGATGTATGATCTTATCTGAATTCACTGGAGCTGCTCATTCACTCAACGGATCGATCATTGTGAACCCATGGGCAACTGATCAAGTGGCAGATGCGATCAATAGAGCTATGACCATGTCAGAATCCAAACGAAAAGAAAACTTTGAGAAATTATTTAGTTATGTTTCGAAATTCACTGCTGCACAGTTCAGTCATCTTTCTTTCATTCATTCTGAGAGGAGACTCCAAGACTTATCACTTGACTAATTTCTTCTTTTTTGGAATCCATCAATCTTAGTTGGGGTTTAACCTTTGTGGCAGAGATGCAGAAAAACTTGAAAGAGCAAGCTGAAGGAATCTGTGGATATGGTCATCATAAACGTCAAACCACACTTCAATAAATTCTGTCATCAAATTCAAAGGATATGCAAAACACAAGAAAAGTAGAAAAAGATGATCATCTTGGTAAATGATGTTTGCTAGTGTTGAAGTGCCCATGATGAACAACACATCTCTTCTATGTAGAGGTTTCATGTACATGTATATATAGTAAATATTTTTATAGAAAACAAAAAAATCACAAAAATCATTGGTTTCGTTTTACTCTTTCTCCATTTTGTTACGTCTTGGTTGGTTCATCAATTTTCAATGAGCTATGGTCCTGCAAATGCAATGTAAAATCTCGAGCATGCATACCATCGCAAGCACTAATCCAACAGCTGCTCTGAACACTTTGAAAAATTGATTCGTTGAGGAAGTGACATTGGGGTTATTATGTAATATTATCACTGTATAGAATCAAATTTGAAGACTTGAGACTGCAAGTATCTTCATTGGAATTCTCTTGATGGGAAAAGTCAAAATTTTCAGCAATATATATGTAGATTGGTTTGGTATATCTTGTGACAGACAGTCAAGGAACGATAAAGATTTACAATATACCTTACAAGATGATGATAACACTGAGATGAAGAAAAATAATGATATTATAAGGTCAAGCATCACTTTCAAGAAATCTATTTAAGTCCATCTTCCCTCTGCTTTCGAATTCCTCTATCTACACATCTTCCCCTTTGAGGTGAACCATCAATGACTTTCAACCAGCTTCACTTACCGATCTTCTAACCACATGTTTCCAAACTTTTAACCTAGATAATAATCCATTCAAATTATTCAAATTGAAAATCTCTTCATCATTCCTTAAAGTTAGATTCTGATCAAGTTTCATCTTCGGATCCTTACTTTCTTCTTCTTCTTTTTCTTCTGATTGATCATCCACTTTTTTCTTTCTTTGACGATATCGATGACGAGAAGAGTGGAAATCTTCATGAATTAATTCATCTACTGATCTAGTAAACGAAATCGCTAACACAATCTCAGATAGCAATCTTGTACTTGATTGTGTGATATTGATTTGATGATGATTAGGATTAGATAAAGTAGCAATTTGATGTTTTGTAGAAGTAGCAGGCTGGCTTGAGCTTCGTTCATGATGGGTATCCTGTGCGTTTGTTCGAAGAAATGGTCTTCAGAACCAGGCCTGACTGCATGTTGTGAGTGTGTTAAAAGCGAATACTCACCTCATTGCGCTTTGCAGATGATGAGCGTGGCTTAGAAGTATGAAGATCTTTCAATAAATCAGGTAAACTACTTGATTTCATCTGACCCATCGGATCTGATAGTGCATCAAGACGTGCCGTAGAATTCCGATGACGACTTGAAATGAGGAAAACAAAAAAAAGCGGCCAAAAACAACTTAGTATCCGAATCGTCACTCGTCTTCGGAGATCTTTCGAGTCTTGTTGAATGCATGACAGTGAAGAGAAAGAATCCTAACCCTGTTTGTAGGTGACGACGAGGAAATGAAGCACCATGTGTAGGTGTCACATCATTCAGTTCTTCGAGTGTATTCTGGTCGATTGTAGGATGCCGATGATGAGATGTGTTTCGATGATCTTCTTCACCAAGTAGATGATCAAGATGTTCAAGTCGAGCATCGGCTGAATAATGATGATGTGATGGTCTTTCATCGGTTAATTTCTGAACGCCTATTCTCAACAAACGAACTTCATCACGTAAAGCTGAAACTTCGGATCTCGCATCAGCCAATGCAACAGCTAAATTTGTTTTCACCACCTGATCTGCTCGAATATGTGAAAGCTACATGTCGTGAAGGACAAACAACGTAGACTTTTGTCAGTGAAATGCGGGAGCCAAACAGGCCACATGATTTCATCAAGTCCAAAGCATTTGAACAGGAGATCTCAGACCTACAAGCTCAGTGACCCGTTTATCCATTGTGTCATGCTGCTTTATCTTGGGTACCAATCGACTGATATCTGCCATTTCCATCTCGAGATTCGAATGAGAGTTAGGTCTGTCTCGATCCCGATGAGAATTTGCAAAAGTGTGGATTTCCAGATCCACTTCCTTATCGTTTTGCGTGGCGGGATGGGGGATAGGACGAGCAGGCGTGACAAAGGTTGATGGAATGGGACTGTGAATCTGAGCAGCAGCAAATCGCGCGCCCCTGGTCTACCCAGGTCCAAAGGAGATGATACATTGTGAGTTATCCGCATATTTAATTTGATCAATTGATGGGTAACAATGATAAATTACGGAAAAGAGTCAACAGATCGCGTACTTCTTCTATCAATGATTGTGGTAGATCACTATCTTCCAAGCTACCCGTGCCATCTTGATTTAAACCTTGAGTAGAGACCAGGGGTTGAATAGGTTGAAGTAATTCTTCCACTACTTTAGATCTTCGAATAGTAGGATTAATAGGAGTAGGAGCTTGGTTGTGATCTGCAAGTGTGACATTCCAACGTGCATCTGGAGCACCTTCCATCACGGCGGCTGCCATCCGATCGGCTGCATTCGGAATTCTTGTGACACCACTATCACGCCTTTGTTCCTGAGTTCGTATTGAATTCTTATCTCGATATCGAGTTGATGTTTTAGACTGGCTATCATCAAGAATGTCGGGAGAATCGGTGCGAGATTTGAGTTTGGATAGTGAATTTTGAGGTCTTGGACTGTTACTATGTCGAGAGGATCTTTGAGATGATTGACGATGATTGTTCATCACGTGCGAAGGCGTGGGATATCCTAGCTTGGGGTGATGGTTCTCTGGACTGAAGGGAGGAGTGGTGGCCTTTGTTTTGAATGATGAGCAAAGCGAGATAGTCAGATTCAGTTTCAAGCTATTGATAGATGATCTAATGGGACGAGGTAATTTCGAGTAATGACTTACTTCTCGATCAGAATGTCGGGAATCTCCTTTCAAAGATGACTGTTTTGATGAAGATAATTGAAAGCTTTCACTACTCGGAGAAAGATTAATTCGAGAAGGACCGGGTGTGGGTTGATGAACTGATTCACGAGAAGCACTAGGCTGAAAGTTAGTATTGAAAGATACCAAATTATCACTATCAAGAAAATCCAGAAGAGCACTCATGTTAGGTAACAGAGCAGTTCGATTGGAGCTTGAACTTTGATTTGAAAATTGACGTGATGATGTTGAACGCCGAGAGCTGAGGATAGAGAGAGGAGTGCTACCACGTGGATGTCCGATACCAGAGGTAGATGAATGAGTTCCATCGTGCGCGTCTCTAAAATCATCGGTAAGGTCCTATTGATTTGTTTGTTATTATCAGCTTTCTTGAAGAATAGTACACAATTGAAAAAGACTGAATCCTAACTTGATCTCCAAAATCCAAATTAGCTAAAGGTTTCCTCCGAGGTAGTTCCTCGTCATTCATCATTATTGCCAAATTGAACCAAGGACTGATATCTGTTTGTATGTTCTTTCTTGTTCTTGTTAAATCGATCTTGTGGTAAGTTGTTGAGATGAGGATGAGATTCAGATCTTATCAAAACTCAATCACCCAAAAACTCAGAAACGCGGTCCCAGTCAGCTCGACGCGGAGCTACCCGACGGGCTTCAGACCTCCGACCCAAATCACGGTCCCAATCGGCTTCAACCTCGAGCAGCGGGACCACGAGTCCACGACTGCTCTGATCATCGATTCTTCACACCAAAGCATTGCGTTCATCTCATAGAAGTAGAAAGAGATGCTTAAGCACGTGAAGTCAGATTATTTGAATCGGATCACGCAGGCAGTGATCCATAGAGAGATGACCACACACTTCCACATACCTGATGTACTACAAACAATGACAAGCATCAACGGCAAGGACAATGCAGAGCATATGGGCAGATATGGGCACAAGAGTTCTGTCAGCTTAATGCTCTGAAAATATTTGCTATGTGGATTTATACAGGGTCCATACCTCATTGCAAGGGTTGCATTTCTTGATGGGGGTTGAGTACTTGGTTAAAGATGCCATGAGAATCTCGTCTAGCACATCCAATCAGGGGATTCTAGCGGGACAGTCAAGACAAAAGAATGGATCAGAAGAAGATTC
>MWRK01007638.1:0-11683 GCA_002157035.1 Melampsora medusae f. sp. deltoidis
CAGTTCATTTCAACCTTTGCGCCCATGTTGGTCCAAATCCAAACCATGATCACTATCATCAGCACCCAATGCGGTGGTAACCTTGGTCCTTTCCAACGTCAGTCCCTGATACCTGTTGCAACTCTGTCTGTCTTTCCACCCGCATCAACTCACACTTTTCGCAATCGACATTCTTTTCCATGACAGAGTCCTTTGCCGTTCTCTCTCTCATTGTCCAAGCAATCTTCGGCATTGGTTACAGCATGCAAGTCAACATCCAGCAATTTATTCAAGTCTCTAACTTCAACCCTCAGCCATGGATTGCTTGTGGATTCCCAGCCAACAACTGGATCAACGGTATCCCAGGTACCTTCGGAGGCAACGGTGCAGGAATCGGTGGAGGAATCGGCCCACAAATATTCCCCAACGGCAACGGTGGAGGAGGTAGTGGATTCCCCAACGGTGGTGGATTCCCCAACGTTGGAGGACCAATATTCCCCAACGGCAACAATGGATTCGGCCACATCCCCGGTGATCATGGACCAGAAGTCCACGGAGGACCACGAGGTGGAGATCCCTTCGGAGGCTTTGGAAACGGAAGCCCCGGAGGCGACGGTGGATTGATCCCTGGTGATCTTGGCCCACGCATACCCGGAGGACACGACGCTGGCCCTGACGGCATCCCCCCATTCCCCGGCGGCGCCGGCGGTGGCGGTGTCATCGGCTTCTTCCAACCGCTCGGTCTCATTGGTCAATTACTCGCCGCCATCGTTAATATCCTTGCCCCCGTCTTTCAAGGTCTCGGTGACCTTTTGAGTGGTGTTGGTCTTCTCGTCGGAGATCTCGGTCACACTGTTGGCCATCTTCTTGATGGTGGTGGGCTCGTCGGTGGTCTCGTCGGTGGTTTGATTTGAGCGCCCCTCATCCTTCAGCACCTGCGTCATACAAACCTTAAATTCTGCGCAAATCGTTGTCCATGTTCTCTCTTGATTTCTATTCACTTCAGTCCACTTTCTTCTCTTAATCGATTGTCTGGTATTCCTACCATCTGGTCCCCTTCTTGTGCATCTCATTCTTGTTGGTTCCACGTCCCAATTGTCGTCGGCTTGCTCGTTGTGGATCTGTCCCTTTCAACGCATCATCCTTTGTTTAATCTTGTTGCTTGCCTTGTGATACCCGAAATAAGACAATGAATGTCGCTCATGCCCTCCCCATTTATAATTCGCTTCGCACTATCGCTGCCATGCCTTGCCCCGCTTGAGAATCACGCTGAGTCTTGAGAATTGTCCGGTCATGCCTTGATGCTCGAGAAGGCTTTCATGCCGGTTCTCATCTGACTTACCACTCGCTTTTTCCACCGCCCTTTGTGTGGTATGAAGCTCTTCTATGTGAACTATCATCTCATTTTGCGTTTTGAATACATGAGAATCGTTCATTCACGTGTTTTGAACAATCGCTTGACGATCGATGATCCTTCAAAGTTTGACTTCCTGCAAGACCAAACCAACCTCAATATAAGTGAGTGTTCCAGATAAGCAGTTGATCAACATGCAACATTGATTCGAGGTACCGTTTTTAAATGATCTACATTCAATAATGAATTCAACAAACACTTGAACCACATATTACAGCATGCAAGTCAACATGCCGCAATTCTTGCACGACTGTAACTTCGACCCTCAGCCCTAGGTGGCTTGTGGATTGCCAGCCAGAAACTGGATGAACGTATCCCAGGTACTTTCGGATCCGGAGGCAACGGAGGCAACCACGGTGGATTCGGGGGAATCCCTGGTGATCTTGGTCCACAAAGATTCCCCGAAGCACATTCACCCTTTGGCTCTGACCCATCTGGACACGGCCCTCAGATCCCAATTGACAATGACGGCCCACCACCCCAACTTCCCGGCGGCCATGATGGCCATCACGGCTTCTTTGGCTTCTTTGCCCCACTTGGTTTCCTTAGCCAATTACTCCTCGCCGTCGTTGATCTCCTTGCGTCTATCTTCCATGGGCTCCGAGAGCTTTTACGTGGTGTTGGTAAGCTCCTTGAACGCATTGGTCAGGCTGTTAGCCATCTTCTTGATCCTCTCAGTGGAAACGGCCACGGCCTCCTCGGTTTGAATTCAGTACACCTCATCATTTGGCACCTGAGTCATCTAAACTCCAAATTTTCCGCAAATTGTTTTCCATGTCCTCTGTTGCTCACTATTGCCCTCAGCCCGTTTTCTTGTTTTAATCTTCCGTCTGGTATTCCTACCTTGTGGCCCCCTCCTTGTGCACTTGTTAGTCTTCTTGGTTTCGCGTCTCAATCGCTTCACCTCGTTCATTGCGGATCTGTGGCAATAGAATGCATTGTTGTCGTGTTCTTCTGTTTCTAGGCTTGTGATAGGCAGAGAATGACAATAAGTCCCTGCCTCTCGCACTTCTAGGCCGCCTTTTCGCTATCATGGCTCACTCCAACTGAATATCCCGCTCCGCCTTTAAACCTGACCCAAGAGCCTCTCTTTGTTGTCAAAAGCAATGCTTGTGTTGGTTTTGATGTAATGTCTCGCCAGATCCTTCACCTTTCCTTTTGGTCTTGTATAAAGGTCTTTATCAGTTTTTGAATGAGATAACCAACCCAGATGAACAGTTAAGCTGCATGAACCAAACCCAGACCCACAACTTGTATAGCGGTGCAAATCCTAATTCCACGACGCACATCTTTCATTTACATACTATACCGACTTCACATGTTCACATACATCTCTGAGCACTTTCACAACCCTTGAAGCTACTTTTTTTTCGCCAAGACCAAATCAAGCTCCACATAGGTTAATGTTCTGATCCTTGACAGTTGACCAAGATGCAGACATTATCTTCATGGTTCAGAATTCCTGAAAACACTTCCCTAGACCTGGGGTAATCAGGTGCAAGGTAAGTAACCGGGCACAAGCCAAAAAGAAAGCTACGACAAGCTTCTGAAAAAGATACACACCTAACACACAACACAGATTAGTGAGAGAAATGCAAACATGAGAGAGAGTAAAAAGTAAAGGTATACAAACCTGTGCGTGAGGCAACAGGGGTAGATGTAATGCGGACGAGATTGGGAGAATGTAAGTAAATATAATAATCTAAGAGAAAGAAATAGTTAATGTAAATAATCTTGTTGGACAGATAATTGATAGATAAAAACACCAATGAGGAAAGAAACTGGGTTCATTGGAAAGAAACTGGGTGTTACAAACATGATAGACTATATAAGAGAGAAACGCTACATTCACAATCTCGGAGATACATGAGTTAAAACACACAGTTCACTAACTAAACCCAGAACACACACATTATCCACACAATTAAACCAATCCGCCCATACTATCACCTCTGTTCGTAAATACTTAACCAGACGCTTCTTTATTTCATGATGCTCTTCTTTGATGCCTTGAATTAAAAACTAAGTCGAGTTGAAGTCCTTGACCGTAGAAAACAACAACAATAAAATGATTAAAACACAACGTAAACACAACGTGGTGTAGAATACCACGACATCCCTGTACCTTTAAGCCTAAACATCTTAACAAGTAACCCAACCAATTGATAATTTGCATCAAAAACGACATCCAATTCATTCCAAGTATCCATTTTAGAAAACTCAAAACCCAATCAAAAGATAATAAACTCTTTCAACCTTTAATCATTACACCAAAAAAATACAAATTGAAAAAAACCAAAAAAAACCTAAAATGCATCAAAGTCGTCCATGCCTCAGCTTTCATACTTTCCAAAGTCGAGAAACCATCTTACTCAGTCTACAGCACCCCAACAGAAAAAAGAGAGAGTGAAACTTTTTCAAGTAGGTGTATCAGGTACAAGTTCTCTACGATGATGAGGTGTATCAGGCACAAGGATTCTAGTCTCAGGAAACTCTACATACACCAAACAATCAGGCATCAAAAGTAATAGACTCCATCAGTTTTTGGTATCATAAGGAAGATGAAAAAAGAAGATTAGTTTGGAAGACTTACGTCTTGTTTTGATCGATTTACTTGGAGTTGCAAGAAGTTGAGTGCGAGAATCCAAGTTAGAATCGATTTCTGTGTTCCAAAACACCTCACACAAATCAGAAAAAAAAACTTCTCCTGAACCTAACCCCATCACAAATTACCTTAAGAATTGAAGGTTTTCGACTTACTTTTAGGTAAAGACTGTTTCCTATGATCTTTTTGATTCCAAATTCCTCTATTTCCAATCCCAATCCCAGAAGCAGTAGACAAATTCCTTCGATGTAACCCATCCTTAGGTTTACTTTTGAAAGGCAGATGAGTCATACTAACCTCTCGTCGACTGAAAAGCGACCTAGAGTTAATGCCCAAGCGATTCGTGTTCAGATGACTCAAAGCCAACTGTGATTCGCTCATCGAAGCACTTTTCATCAACCTTTGTCGTTTCTTTTTCTGGGGGTTTTCGTGAAGTGTAGGACTAAGAGTTGAACGTTTGGCAGCGAGCGCGGCTTCTCGGATGCCTTGTTGTCGGTCTAGTTCTTTGAGGTTCGGGGTGCGGCTGATGGATGATAAGGGATGGTGTTTGGCTGAGGAATCGAATTGGGTGGGGATAAGTGAGGAACCTGTGGGTTCGTAGATCGAGGTTGGGAATAGTTTGGGTCGGAATGATGAATTGAGTAATGGAATTTGATGGGTATAACTGATGTTTTTGTCAAAAAGGAGTAGGTTAGTAATCATACCTCAATGATTAGCACTGGAAGTTCAAAAACGTTGACTTACTATTCTTCCACCACATCTGTCCAAAAACGTTGGGCTTCATCAAGATCAGAATGTGATGGTTTAGCTACAGAAGGATCAGAACTCTTGAAAAGGTTCGTAAGTTCTGAAGATCCGAACTCCGATAAAAGTTGCCACATTGCCAATCGATCAATAAGACCTTCGAGTAATTGTTCTAGATCAGATACTGCTTCGATTTGATCAATTGGTTTAGCTGACTCCTGTCGATGAGGTTTTCGCGGTGATGAAAGTAATTTTGTGTGGTGCGTTAGGATCTGTGAGCCTTGATCGGATGATTGGTTTGTGAGCACGATAATCTCTAGTAGGAAAATAATTTGGATTTGAGCTCTGTGAAAGATTCAGATGTGAGTAAGTCAGTATGGGATTACAAGACGCGTCAACTTATAGTGAAGAAGAAAATGATGAGAGGATAAGTCTTACTCTCTGGCCGCCCAAGTTTCGATTTGTTGTTTAGTAGATTCAGTTCTAGTAAAGTTCTCTTTACCGGTATATCGAGAAGTTTGAGAACCAGGAGCCGATGAATTAGGTTTAGGTGATTGATAATGACGATAAGCAACAACAGCACGTATGACATCAAGTTCATTAAACTGAAATACGTTTTCTTCCTCTTCATCAATCTCCGGTAAAGATTCTTCTTTTTGAGATCGAGTGGATTCATCATTTGGTAAAAAATAATGTACATAGGCTGGTACACTTTTATCCCATTTCTTGGCTAAAAGTTCTTCTGAAATTAAAAATGATTCTAAAAATTCGACGGATTCTTCAGCTGTGTATTCGGTTGATAATGATTTGATCCTTTGAACCAGTGTGACCATAGGTGACTAAATCAACAATCAATCAATTCAATCTTTTCATAAACAACTTTTTTTATGAAGATTAAGTTCAAGGAGAAAAAAAACCTACTTGAGTATTTGCTGAATATGAATCGGGTAGGTATAACGCTTCGAGATAAATTCGAGTGATTTCACTCTCATCTTCATCAGATTGATTTAATCCAAAGATATCTGCCCAAGTTTGAAGTAGGTTTGCCGTAGGAGTGCAGGAATCGGATTTGTTGGTCGAGCTGGCTCCTTCGGTGTTTGTTATACTTGGATCGACATCAATTGGGTAGGTAGGATCGGTGGGCCATCCGAATGGACATAAGAAAGCAGGTGCGAGAGAGTAATTAGGAACGGCTTGAAGTTCAGTCATCCTGTTTTTTATGGTAGGTTCGTCGGTTTGTTCGTAGTCTTGGTCGGATAACGTTTGAAAATGAGTTAGATTGAATTCATCCTTATTTGCATCTCTTGATCGATGGACAAAAGGGTAATGTTAACTTGGTATCGGAAGTTAATGGTTTGTTTGACAAATCTTCATTCCTAGACTATGTAAGCTCTGGATTGGAAATAGAAACAAGTAAAGTTGTTCAATTCAAATTGAGTTCATACTCAGCATGTGAAGTTTGAGAATTTGTGTACGACGTGTCGGGACTCGGCAATGGGCATACAATTTTAGCTAAGTACTTGGAACGCGTCCTGGTCCATACCTGGCAAGCTTCATCACACTTCATCACTTTGGCAGTCTACCCAATCCAAGGTTCATCAGACTCGCATTCTCCGAGCTTGGTGAGCCTGTTGCCGACTTCATAAAAAAACACTGTAGGAGTAGAATCCTCATACCCCCCCAATGCATTTATGTAAATCTGTAGCAAGAAAAGTATGCACATCTTTTATTTTCTAAAGTTGACCAAGAACATGACCTACAGAAGTCAGTGTCATCCCATGTTTTTTAAGGAGACCAAGACAAATATCACAAGTCTGTATTTGGTTGCAAAATCTGAGTCCTATCAGAAACTGTTTACCAGAACTGGCCCCAAGCTGCTCAAAGTCATCTGTGTGTGGTTCCATCTCTTCATGTTCAATCACTTCATCTCACGCTACTTTTCATTCTTATCACTTCATAGAGCAAGATTTAGAGGTTTTGAAGAAATGTTTGCTTTTCCTCTGAAGACTTTGTGATCCATACTGATAGAGATATCTTAAACAAGATTTTATCAGCTACTAGATTTAGGTGTGTATATCGAGTCCTCCTACATATATGTATCAAATAGATTTCTGATAACTCTTTCGACAAAGACAAGCTTACAGCCAAAGAATCATCAACACTCCCTAAAAAAGTCATCATCTTCAACTGGGAGTGTCCTTTTTGCAATGAATCACTTGTATTCTTTGCCACATAGAAGAGACACACATCTGTTTTAAGAGGAGGTTCTATTATTGATGATAGCATCAGGAATGTTGGAACACAAGCCTTCATCTAAAAGCACACACAAATCTCCTTAAGTGAAGTCTTATGAAGTATTAAATGTACATCAAAAAGAGTCAAGACTTAGCCCTAAACCAGCGTGTATGACCAGCTAGAAATCTAAGCTGATCATATTGTCAATGAGTAATTGTACTTATATCTGATCAAGTTTTCATGTAAAATGCACAAAACCGGTTTGATTGCAACAATTGGGAAGATGGAATCCAATATACTTACAAGATCATAAAGAAGTATATATATATATATCAAGCCATGCATCTTCAATCCCACTTGAAATCGGTTTGTGAAAATGTTCCTTAATTGAAGTTTTTCACGAATACATCATTTCTTTTCTAATCTTGCAAATCAAATTGATGAATATAAAGTCAAATAAATAATTACATTTTACAACTAAGATCCCAATTAAAACCAATTCAACTCAATACAATTTATCTTAAACACTATCCCTTCTTCATCCACAGAAACTTCCAATTTCTACCTAACCATTGATGCTTGCGTTTGTGGTGTTTGTGATGGTGGTTGAGACTCAGACTCTCCACTCAGACTCCCACCTCTCACAAACGGTTTCCAAATCATAGCCAATCGACCTTCATTCCTTCCATTAGACGTCAAATGTTTCACCCCAAATAATTCGATGCTAATCCCATTAAAATATCCTACTTGTGAATTCGAATCTTTTAAAAAGATTAAGGACCACACTAATCCTCCTACCCAACTTAATGCTCCTAAACTTGATAAATTGAAACTTCGGGATTTAGGTTTTGTCGGTGGTGGGAGATGTCCTACTAAGGTTGCTGAACTTAAGAGGGTTAAGGTGTTTTCTGTTGCTGTGTTTGGTGTAATTGAAGATACTAGAATGAATTGAAGAGAATCGTTAGATATTAGCTGATGGAAATTGTTTCAACACCAGGGCAAACGGCTTACGCTTTGGTTTGAGCTCGGTGATCATGATTTGAATCGTATCAAGTGGTAAACTATGAACAGAAAGAAATCCCCTTCAATGATATATCCCGCTATCCAACACGCTCAGACCAAGATAATTTTCTCACCTATCTCTCCAAGAAGTGACCCAAGTCTCAGTAGGCACAAACCCATTTCGTCCCACACTAACAGCAGTAATCTCCACACTTCCTCCCACACGTTCCTCTACCATCTCTTGTGGTGGTGGTGGTGGTTGATGCAGTTCTTCTTCACAAGCTTCATTAATAGACCCTTCAATCACACTCCCTTCTCTTTCTCTCATCTTACCTTTTCCTTTAGATCGATCTGATCCTAAACTAGATCTCGCCGATTCAGTTGAATTTAACAGTTCAGATGATCTACGTATAAAGTTACGTTGTTGGATTTCTCTTAATCCATCTTGAAGTGTAAAAGTTGCAAGATAATCAAATCGATGATGTACTCGAATCAAGGCATAAATCAAATTCGGATTATCAGACATTTGATAATTGATCACACTGTTAATGGAAAAAAACGCATGTTAGTATCTGTAGATATTTAATTTGCGGGACAAAAGGAAAGAGTGATTTACTTGTTAAAAGCTTCTAGTAGGTAATATAACAATCTCACATTTCCATCTTCGCGTAAAAGGAATCGAGGCGCACTGAAAACAGTAAGCAATTGAGCAAGTCGAGCGGAGGCAAGGCTTCCTAGACCTTTTATATACGGACTCATGTTGGAAATCGTGATAATTAAAGAAGGATAGATAGTTGTAAAGCCACTTTCACTTCCTTCTACAGCCGCCTCCTTGTTAGTACTGAAGATGATCGAGCAAATCGAGACGATCAAAAAGTCTGCTAAAGAACCGGGTACTGAGTACCGGGCTCGAATGCCTACAGGTAATTCAACCTTTTCATTCACTAGCACACCTAACTCTTTGGCTGTAAGAACTTGTAACAAAATGCCACAAACTCGAACCAGACCCATCTTCGGTTTAGGTGCATCTTTTTGCTCAAGACAGATGAAGACGAGTGCAATGACGAGTTGAATGATCTTACGTGAACTAGTTAGATACGGTAAGAGACGCGAATTGCAGTCCAGTGCCACAAAGAGCATCATCACTGCCTCAGTAAGATCACATCCTGATGGTGCTAGAAGTGAACTGGCCGAAGCAGTAGAGGAAACAGCATCAGGAAGAAGCAGTTGTGAAGTGACGCCCATTGGCTTAGTGATCACGGCGAGAAGGTGGTCAAGGAGAAAATTGAGATCGTTGGGTCGATGTAGTTTGGACAGATAAAGTCGAAACCCGTTTGCCTCTGTGACTTTCTTAGATTCCGTAGACATAGGCTGTGGTGCGTCGACAGCGGAAAGTGGCGTGCTTTGAAATGTCGTCGAAGATGGTGGAGAAGTCTTGTTCCGTAAGTCAGGAAGGATGAGTAAGCAGAGGAGCTCAGCACACCAGCTGGCCAAGCCCTCAGATGAACTCGCTTGACTTGCCCCTCCCAAATTAGAGCTACTAGGTGCAGTGGTGAGACTTGGACGCCGAGGACCAGTAGGGGCAAGAGAGTTCTCTAACTGAGAACTCTTGGCTGTTGAAGTTGGACTTATGGAAGATGAGAACCCCATCTTCTCTTGCGCCATTTTACCTAGCCCGGTGGCGATATTCGTAAGGGCGTTTGCTGAATTCCTAAGAGGTGTCTTGGACGGAGCGAGTGAGGTGTTGAGAAGACTGCATAGAAGGGAAAGCAGGAAAGGTTTAGAAGTCTTGGTGCTGAAGTAGGTCAATGCTGGGTTTGGGGATTGCAGTACTGAAGCGAGGGGGTGTCCAGCTTCTGGAATTGATTCGGTTGTACTGCTACCGTAAAGATGAGGTGGACGATAGAGTGGCTGAGAAAGAGCTACGAGTAAGAGACGCAAAACTTCCACTTTCGCTGAATTATGTGCTTGTCGGTGTTCCAAAGGTAGCTGTGAACATCCAATACCGCCCGTCCAGATTGGATAACGCGCATCAATACCGTTTGTCGAGGCAGGAACACATAGACCAGGAAGAAATAGGAGATCGGCAATAGTGTCGAGCAAGATAGAAAACAACGGAGGTTGCTGATTCGAAGACACGCGAGAAGATGATGGATTACCAACAGTGGCATCCGGCCTACTAGAGTTGAGATTACTAGTTTCCGTAGTTTCTTCTTCTTCTTCCTCATCGATCACAAACTGAGGCGTGACCGGTGTCAACGTCCGTTCTGTAGCACTTGCGAGCTCCTCATCATCTTTCTCAGATGAGATCGAATGGCTTTCCCAAAATAAGTGATAAACCCATTCTGATTTATCAAGCGGTTTGCTCCATTCAGGTTGACCAGCCAGTCGTAGTTCAGCCGCAGCGTTGATTGGGGAAGATATCGAGGGGTCGATCAGAGGGGTGTGGTCCATGAGAAAAGGCAAGATACGTGTCAAGACTCTGACACAGTTGAGTATTTCTCTCGTTGGTCCCTTGGGTATATTGCCATTACTTCCAACGCCAACAATATTAGCAGCACCCTGGTAAAGTGAGCTAGGGACTCTTTTGCTAAATCCTTTCCATTGACTGGTAAATGCACCTGAAGCGTTAGGATCTTCAGCACCACGTTCTCCGCGGTCTTTTTCTTCAAGATCCCGGCGATTATTCTGTGAGTGCACGAGTTCGTCGAGCTTATGAATCAGGACATGAAGCAAATTGGCTACATTTCGAGGTCGGTCACGAATGGCCTTGCGGATATCTGATGAAGAAATGAGGATCGGAACATCCGAGGCGAAGTCAAAGATTGTTGAATATATTGACCAATATGAAGTTTCGGATATCGGAATAGTTTTTGGAGATGTATACAAATGAGTTAAAGTTGTAGACCGAAAGTTGAGTTTTGGATCTGATGACCTAAAGAAATTGTACCCAAGACAGAGTCAGCTCTAATGATCGTGTTCCAAGTTTAAGAGTAAAAGAAAGCTTGACTCACAATCCTAGATTTTGTTTAGCAAGTTCGAATATCTTGGCCATCTTTGAGGAAGGAACTATGACGCAAGCCTTGAGAAGTTGTTGGTTGAGTTGGAAACTGATGAAGAGTTGTCATCAAACAGACCCTGAGAGTACCACTCATTACCCGAACCGACTCTCGATCTAACACACCGGGTCATTTCATTCCTTGATACTCCCATACTCAAAGCCATGCTCTGAAAAATATAATCCAACAAGATGATTGCAGTGCTTCTTTGTACATATACATAGGCTCAGAGAACTCATCAACCAACAAACGAATGGCTGTGTGAAATGATGTATGTGCCTGCTTCTTCTTGTTTTCGCGTTTCATCGATTGGAGTCGAATATGTTGTACTCATTCTCAATGACAATCGTAGCTACGGCATCGTAACTCTTTGGAAAAAGTTGTATAACGAGATCCAAAGAACTGATGAGCCTAATCACTCACAAATAGCTTTTGAAGCATCATCAAAATCCTGATCCCTCTCCCGAGTCCTCATGAACCAAATATGTCTTTGGCATTCATGAGAATGAGGAGATTTTACAAAGGCATGAATTGGATTGTGGTAGAAGAAATTCAGCTGCTGATACGTTTCCTAATTCCTCAACTGAGTAATTCTTCAGCCTTTGTGATTTCAACATTTATGAAAATACTAATCTTTCGAAAGAA
>KZ136481.1:0-12076 GCA_002157035.1 Melampsora medusae f. sp. deltoidis
ACATGCTTATAGTTCATTCCGGCGCCAAACCCACTAGTAGCCACCATGACACACCTGGGTGTAGACCGCCAAAGTTGTGCCTGGGCTGCTGGTTGGTCGCCAGTAAGTTTTGAATGGTAAATAGCCACAGGTATGCCCTTCTCTTCAAGACTAGCCTTCATAGCTTCACATCTAGCAATATTCTCAATAAACACAATACTTCGATCTCTGTGCACAAGAGCAGAATCGGTAACTTTGACAGCCACTTGTTCTGCAATATAGTCCCAATCTCTAGTTAGTGGTTGTAAAACAAACTGAAGTTCTGGCCGTGCTGTGATTTCACGTTCGGGAACATAATTTTGAATAGAGAAGAGGTTCATGAGTGTTTGTTCGTGTTCAGGTTGCATTGTTGCACTCATAAATATGAAAGGTGCGTTGAATGATCGAAGTTTGGCAACACCAGTGGCATAAGCGCGGAAAGTTTCGTCGTCCTTATAGCAGTGGGCCTCGTCCACAATGATTCGGTTGATTTTTTTTAATTTCTTCAGCTGAAACCGGAAAGCTGGTGTAGCAGCAGCTTCAGGGGTACAGACAACAACCCGGTTCCACTCGTCAAGCTCTATACCAGGCTGGTAGACAATGTGATCCACGTTGATCCGCTCAAGTTCCAAAGCAGTTTCAGCAACCAGGGCGCATAGAGGTTGTGTGATGATGGTTGTCCCAGTATTTTCAACCAGAGGTGGTAGCGTGTAAGCCAGGGATTTACCTCCACCAGTGCGAGACACAATCAAGTAGTCCTGACGTCGATCAAATACACCCTTTACCCACCGAGCCTGGAAAGTTGTCCTGAATTCTGCATCTGGGTCCTCTGTGTATAACTTCAAAGCCTTCTTTGCCAAGTCAGCCCCTTCCAGTTTCTCCTCCAGCACCAAAGGAACAAATTCTGTGGTGCGCACACTGTCAATCTAAGATGCAGTTCAAGTCAGATGCTGTGGCAAGCAAATCATGGCAGTTTTGGGATACACTCACATTCCAAAACCTGTGCATGGCATGGCTTGCCAACCTGAACCGAGTCTCAGAGTCACGGTCAATATCATAGCCACCATTCCCAGCATAGCGCATATTTGCTGTGTTCCTACTGTGACCTCGCTGTCTTTCAAACATTGTGTCCTCTCCAGATTCAGAGTGGTCAATCTTGATATGCGCATCACAGATGGCCACTGATGCCTGACGCCACTCGCGGATTCCAAGTGGCTCAACTCCTCCTTCATGGAAGCGCCGTTTGAGGATATTGCTGAAGTCCTCGGTGTCTAGAACCCCTTTCCTACTGCTAACCCAAACCCATGTAGCCATCTCCTTTGCACGATCAGGTAGTCCTAGCACCTGCAGAAAGAACCTGCATAATGAAGACTGACTGGTCAGCTGGCTGTGGGGCTGGGGAAGAGGTGAATGACAGACTTACACCACAACAGGCCTGATCTGAGAATTCCAATAATGCCAGAGTACACTGTGTGCTTCAGTCAAAAAAGTCATGCGAGGTTTATTTTTACCAGTGATATTTCTGCCTTTATGATACCATGTCAGAACCGTAAAGACAGAAGCACGCATGTAAAGACTACGAGGGGCTACATTAGTGTTGACTAGCAGGGTACCAGACTCTTCAGTTCCTCGAAGTGGTTGACCTGAGGCAACATGATAAAGGAAGTACAATCGTTCCATGAATTTGTCAACTTTTGCAAGCCAAGCCCAGATAGCTGAACTGTCCCAAAGATTGGGATGTGCAGCTGCAGTCTCGTCTGTGAATTCATCAAACCATGTATCATTCATCAAGCGATGAACATCTTTTTTTGTTGCCCATTCCTTGAGGAGATGAAATTGATACTTTTTGTGGGTGAGTTGGGATTGGACAAGGTAATTGTAGCCCGGAGCCGTGTTGTTTGGTTTATCTGAATACAAAGCAAGATCAAATGGAGGAAGGTGACACCCTTTGACAATCTCATGAAGATCCACTTCAGCTCTTTTGTCTTGCAGTTGAATACAAGAGCGAATTCCCGAGATGGTGACTGTTTTGTTGTTGATCTCCAGGGTTTCCTGGTTGTGATCGGCCCAAAAAGTAGCATCAGGATGGCCCTCTGACATATAAACAGCAGTTGCTAGGTGCATTAGCTGCCGCATGATATTGAATGGAGCTGAAGGACCTTTATGAAGGAATTTGAATTTTGTAAAGTCGTCCTTTGAAGGGGCTGTTGGATCAGCATTTGGATTGAAACCTTCCCGGCCAGCTGCTTCGGCAAGAAACTCTTCAGCAAAAGCCAGCCGAACACCATACTGGATGTGAGCAATGCGTCGAGTAAAGTTGTCCGCCTGGTCGTAGGAGCCATCTTCTTTCAGCATAGACCGAGCCAGATACTGGCAGGNAGGGAGCCAGTACTGGCAGTCTGCAGCACTACAGTAGACTTGAAAGATGGAGCATAAAATTCGTGATACATGTTGTGAGATGGGATCAAAGATTTCTGGCTGATGCTGCTGTGGTTCAATATCTGAGTCTGGATCTTCTGGCTGGAGTAGGACAGCAGAAGAGACTGCATCTCGGAGATTGTTGAGGAGACAAATATGAAGGTTGTAAAACTGGGTTTTTGTGTCGACAGGACTTTTGGCCTCATCCATCATGAAGCGCATGAAACGAGCAATGGTGGTTGAGTATTTGATGACTGAAGCTTCTTCCTGCAAGGGCATAATTCCTTTATTGTCCTCAAGGTCACTGGGATATCATGGTCAGCCATGGTAGGGGTTATTGTTGAGCATTGAATACCACAAATCTCACCTTGTCTCCGCCAAACATTGCCTTTTCAAGAGCTGGCCTGTTCTATGTAGTTTCCTCATGATCTGATTCATCCAATGTCCAATGTAAGGTACCATAGTTTGAACAAACACATCTTCTTCATCGGGGATCATTAGCTGGTCAATAGTCTGGCCATTGCGAATATGTCCGTTGATGTACTCGTGAATTCCTGAGACGTAGAGCCAGTTGGATAGTTGATTGTCTTTTTGAGGATCAGGTACCAGGTGAGATTGAGATGCATGGCGATCAAGCTTGGCCAAGAGGTTCTTTATAGCTTGAGAATATGTCACTGGCTCAGTTGAAGGAGATCTTTGTACACTGTTTGGAACAACTGCTGGGTGGTGTAGGTGAGGCTTGGTTGTGAAAAACTTTTTTCGAATATGGCTATAGAGGTATTGACACATGTCATCCTGGATATAATTCAGACGAGTAAGAGTGTACTCTTCAACAGCAATGTCAGCAAGAGGGGGTTTTGAAGCCAAACACTAAGAAAGAGCACACCTTGGTGAAATTTGTAAAAATGATTGTACAGAGTGGACTCGGCACGCAGAGCCCTCTTACAAATTGTGCAACTGAAGCCCTGGTATATTTTCAGACCCTGGACAGGCTCACAAGGTTCACCCCAGATATAGCCAATTGGCAAAAGGCCCTTGTTCTCTAATGGCACATAGTCTTTCAAGTCCTCAAGCACATCTTCGTTGTAGAATGTAATCAAGGGATTGTGGCGTTTCCGATGAGCAGCTACTTCAATCAAAGGCACACCTTTATTGCATTGAGTACAAATGGTGATGCAAACACGAGTATTCCACATCAAGTGGTACTTTGTGAGAGCATCAGTGACTGGGGTAGAATGTTAGCAATTCATTGCATGTGATGTTGAACAGGATGTGACATACATTCAACCTCTGCCCCTGGAGGCACAACTTTTCCAGGTACATGCTGCTCCTCAACAGTGGACTCCTGGGGGCCAGTTATTTGACAACCCAGTACGTGCTTCCCAAGATAGATGGGATTATCTGACTCGTAATCACACCCAGCATTTGGACAATCAAAAAAACCACTGCTCCCCCGCTTGATATCACATTTCATTCCATGATAAGTTGTAACAGGAGCAACCAATTGGTGGACCACCCGCCGATGAAAATCCAACTGGCTTTTCTTTGTGAAATCCAAGGGGCATTTCCCACAAAGGAACCTCTTCCTGGGCATTGTATAACTACTGGAAGGACTGTTCCAAGGAACCCACAATCAAGGTGTGCAATGTCAGAATACGGGAAGACAACCTTTAGACAAGAAAGGTGCAAGCAAAACCTTGCCAAATTTTCCAAAATGGCGAGCAAAAGTCAATCAAATGCTCTGATGTAGCAAAGACAATGACTTACCAATTGTGAAACACAGCTAAAGACACAGAGACAATGGTGGTGGATGACAATGGAGTTTGAACTGCAAGCAAGGTTTAAGAAAAAGTGCATCAGCTTGCCAGTATATGAAGGACTGCAGCCTTCTGAGTGGCTTTTTGGGGGGTTAGACACTTGGCAATGTAACGGACCCTGAAATCAACGTGAATTTGCAGCCCAAGGAAGCTCTCCAATGTCTGTTAGGGTTAGGTGGCACAAAGTAGCACCAATGCCGACTCTCAGTGGTTTTGGGTCTACAAGGTTTGACCTTGAAAGAGCTACCTCATTGCCGAGCAATAGGGATCAACCAAATGATGATACCAAAGTTTTACCCTAGCAAAACCTAAGTTGCTGCCTGCTGCGGTGGGTGCAGGGAGTACAAGGTGAAGGCGGATTGAGACTACAATGATGGCTTCAGGATGCCACAGAAACGGTGAGATTGTACTCTTATCAAAAGCTTGCCATTGAGCATCATATGGCGAGCTTTTCTGCATGAGGAATCCATTGCAAACATGATTTCAATGTTAAATTCAATTGAGACATTGCCATTAAAGGTAGAAGATCAAGGTGAAATATAAGCTATTAATTACAAATGGACGCTCAAATCAAATCATTATACCTCTTAAGCCTTACTCTTCTGCTTTGGAACTCGTCTTTTTTGGACACCATTGGCCTGGCCAGGGGGCTTGCCATTCTGCTGCCCACTTGGAGCATCTGTCTGTTTTTCCAGGTCAGGTTTTGAAGTCCATATTTGCCGAAAATCATCTACCTTGGGGCCTAGACCAAGCAGGTTTTTGAGGCCAGCAAACGATACATGAGGAGCAACAGAGCCATCTGGAGTGCGAGATTGTCCTGGATTGAAGAGCTCTGCCAGGACATCCAGAGTGTACAAGGACGAGATAGTTTTGGCATCAAAACTAGTATTGAAGTCTCTAGTCAAACGTGACCACTTGATGTTCTTGTTGAAATGACCTTCATTATCAATGAACTCTGAGAGTGTGCTAAACATATGATGATCAAGGTGATTCCAGGCCCGTGCATAAAAAGTGTGAGGTTCACACGCCTTGTTTTCCACGGCTTTAGCATGCCTTTTTGATAATATAGCAGCAAGGTTGATGACATAGGAAGCATCATGGAGCTTCTGGTTTCTATGATTAGTCCAGACGTGGAACATGCCAGCAGTACCATACAGAAGAAACATAGCAAGTGCTTGAAGGGCGTCTGCTCGGAGATAGCTGGCCTCGTACGTTGCAGTCCGTTTGATATCTTCAGGCGTGACATTGGCAAGGGCTTCTTGAATTTCTTTGTTGGATAACTTGGCGGCCTTGATAGTTTGTTCAGGGTGCTGATTAACCCAGTTCTGAGAAAATTGATTGATACATGACGCATGCTTGAGGTACTTCTTCATTGAGCTGATTTCCTCCCGGGTACGCTTCTTTTCACTAATGAATATATCTAGCTTGGCATTGTAGACAGTCCTCTCATAAATCAACATCACACCAATAAGAACTAGTAAGAATTTCTGCTGAAGGGACCCAATGCCATTCTTGTGAGCCTTCTTCTTTCCATTATCCTTGTCATCTTGAGCTCTAACCATGATTTGCTGAAACACCCAACCCAGAGTTTTAGACATTGCAACACAATCCAACGGGATAGCATGTGCACCAGTAGTTTGGATAATGATATTGTCATGCTGAGTGTTAAAAGATATCAACTCTATACTGTCCTGAAGAATCTTATGAAGGGTGGGGTATGCTGATTTGAGTTTGAGTTGAATAGCTGACTCGGAGGACCATTGTAGCTTGTCATCAGTTCTGCAGGACATGGCATGCAAAGCCCTGAAAAACCCATTTCTTTCGTTCCAAGGGTACCGTGTGGCCTCTGATACAAGCTCCCAGTTGATAGAGTCGGCAGTGAAGTATGGATCTTGGCTGGATAGCTGCAAAAGTCGAGGAGCTGATATGAAGGAAGTGGTAGTCAGTCAGTGAGTAGGTGTATGTGGTGAAAAGACTAGTCTTCACCTGTTCGAATCTGTTTTTCCATATCCTTATGCTCACACAGGTACTTCACTCTGGCCACAAATGGCTCCATCTCTTTGGCCAAAGCTTTTCCTTTCTGAGCATCAGGTGTATAGCCCCAGAAATGGATGCAAAGCCTGACACTTTCACTGAGTGCACGTCCCCAGTCAAACTGATTGGAAGGAAGGAATGAGGCAAATTCATGGATAAATGTGGACTCTTCAGCTGTCACATTCTTGAGGATCTCTACAGAACAGGGTTTGGGTAAAGATCAGCTCCAATGTCTAGTGCCAGAGGGAAGTGATTTGGGTGAGTAGATTAATGAGACAAAGGATGTGTTTGGGATCAGAAATCATTGAGATGTGGTGTAGGCTCAAAAGGTTGTTGAATCACAGCATTTGGCGAGCTCTTCTCCTAGTGGCTAAAAGTGGGACGCAGGTGTAGGGGTGACAAGGAAAAATATAATATCAGGTGAACTCACGTGTCAAGTCTACATCCGAGTTGTGGTACAGAGAGGCCTCATCAATTGGGAGTTGACGGAGAGAAGCTTTGGTAGAAGAATCCTGATCAGATGGAGCTGGGGCTGGGTCAGAAGTGACTTGGGTTTGGTATGTTGACTGCTTCAGTTGTTCTGGCCTGTTGACCGCGCTTTTCACACCTGAATTCTCATCCTCTTTGCCATGAGCATCCCTTAAATCATCCAAGCTATATACCCCTAACCCATCCGCACCCTGGTCACTGTTGTCTTCCTCGCTTCCAATGTTGGAATCAGAGGGGTTCTGGGAGAGTTCAACAGAATCACACCTTATCTGAGATGTGCCTTGATCACCACCTTGGCACACTTCAGGTTTATGTTTTTCAAGCTTGTGGAAAAGATTCAAAGGTTTTATTCCTGTTCAAAGGCTTCAGCATGATCTTCTTGGGACAATGAGTGAACAAAACCTCACCTGTTTGTGGTCTTTGGTGTGTGGGGCTGTTCCACACAACAATCTCCACATAATCCTCTTGGCCTCGAGAGACCAACTCATCCAAGGCTTTCTTTTTTGCTTGCACAGAAACATTGTACTGGCCAAGCTTTCTTCTCAAGCCTTCCAATTCCTCTATGATGGCCGTGTCATCAATATCATTATTGGTCAGGATGGCATCAACTCGAGCTTTTGTGGTGTCATGAAGATCTTTCCCTGGAGAGCACATGTGAGTATGAGTACACAGCCTTGTGATTGACTGTGGGATGACTTACAAAGTATATAAGACTCTCCAGCTTTCTTGATCTCAACCTTACGGGTGGCTGCTCTTTGTGTATCAGGTGGCTGTTTGAGTTAAATGTCAGAGTCTGTGTCCAAATGGAAGTACAACATATCATCACTCACCGGGGTTTCTTTGGCTTTGATCTTCTTATACTTGAGTCCTTTGATGCTCTGGGCATGTGGTGGTATCAAATTAGTAACCAAATGATGATCATCCTGAAGAAGGTCAAAGCAATGAACAGCTGATGTTATAAAATATAGCAACATTGGAACACTTGCGTGATCAGACTCGCCAGTACTGGGCTCATCGTCATCTCCATCAGAGTCCAAAAGAGGACAACTTTTTGAGGTTGGGTCCAGCATACTTCTGCCAAAGTCCTGGTGATCATCCACATGTGTGTCAACTACTACCTGGAGCTTTATGGGGTTGAACCAAACTGACCTGTTCATCATTTGCAGTCTTGTAGTCTTGGGTTTTAACACCTCTTGTGATGTCAACAGACTGGCAAGACAATGTCATTCAACACGGAAAGGAAAAGTTAGAAAACCTTTGTGATACCCAACCCAAAACCATTTGAAGAATCCAAAGCTTGATGTTGCACTCACGGTGTTGCTGGAAGAGGAGTGAGACGTCTCTTGCGATCCAGGAATTTGCACCTGTGGAAGGAAAGTTTGCATAAGCCTTTCAGTTAGAACTGCAATGGGGAGATGTAAGTCTAGAAAGGTTGCCAAACACTCTGGAATGGCGAGCTTTTGTTCATGTGAAAACTTAGGGTGGTGTTGGCCACCACAAAATAAATGCAGTTGGCCAAGCTTGCCGTTATGGGGATGTTGGCAAGATGATTTCATGAGTGATAAGTCATGTCTGTGACATGTGATATCAGGGGCCATAAAGGGCGGCTATTCTGTTCGGATCCGGAATAGCTTGTACAGCCTGGGTGGAATTAGGGTAAAGATGAGCCAATGCTTACTAAAGACATGCAGGAATTTATTGCAGTTCTGCAGGGATCAAGGTGATGTGTTAGAGTGGGTGGATGTTAAGGCTTAAGAAATCTAAGAAATCTAGTGATGTGAGAATCAAGGTGCAGACTTTTACAAAGGAAAGTGAGCCTTGGTGCTTAGACGAGAGAGGCAAGGGTTATAAGATGCACCATCTCATCATGTTAGGTTTATTTCTGATTTAACAGGAAACCTAATTTTGGGCCAGATTGTGGTCACAGGGCACGTGATTCTTGATTGGCAGACCATAGCCAAGATTATGTTTTGCTGTGTTGATAGTAGAGGGTTTGAGACCATGCTTTTACATGGAACAGTTCCATGCAATCAACAACTCAAGCTGTTGAGATGTAGAATCTGATGTCTTCAATACACACTCAGATGGCTGATCATGAGCAGGAGACTTTTCAGTGTACAATCAGCCAAACACTGATGGCCATATTCTTACTACCTTCCCGGTTGATTGATGCAAAGTCATCCAGAAGTTTATGATGAATTGGTATCAACTCAACGACATTGGGGTGCAATTTGTCAGTTGTAAAACCTTGGCCAAATACATAATCACACAACATCAACAGTTGGATTCAAAGATGAGGAAGACTACCACCTTGACTTGGGTTCTTGCCACGTCTATGGATGGTAGATTAAATGGAGTCATGCACTTTGGTGTGGGTGTCTTTGCCTTGAAGGAAACTTGTGAATTTGGCTTGTTGATCATTTTGGTTTTACATGATGTTATTGATTCTTCCCATATCTCGTCATCCAACATGAAGATGATGGATGAATAAGATGAGTTCAAAGTTCAGAAATTGCAGTATCTACATGCATGCGTAGTCTACAAGATTAGTATGCAATTTGACTCATGATGCAATTGGTTGGGTGTCTTCAGCAGGGAAACCCAGCATCACTTTGGAGTTTTCTATGCATAAACACAGGTAATCAATTACGTGTGTTGGACTGTACAGCACCTTCCACAACAAAGTTAAAGGTTGGTGCAAATATTACTTACAACATGGCAAGACAATTACCAAATGATTTGCCCTATTACAATGTTTACTAGGCTTAATGCAGAGTAAAATGTTGTTCACATGTTGCAATGACCCCTACAGCTGAATCTGTCATTGGGTGTACACAGGACAAGGACGTCACCAAGCTGAATGGTCATGATGCAATACCCTTTTCCTTTGATGACTTGCAAATTTTGCTGCATCACTATTGTCTTGTTTCAGAAATTCATTGAAACCCATATAACTGTCCCATTCCGTGATGTGTCTTCTTTTGTAACAAATGGATGTTACAAAACTTACAATAACCTGGATAAAGGTGATGTCACACCAAAGTTTAATTCCAAAAGGTGACCTGAGAATACCTTTGACCAAGCAAAAAAAACCTATTACAGTAAGAGAAAGATAACACAAAGTATGTGATCAAATGAAATCTTGATACTTGACAAAACAAAAAGAAGAAATGGTATCAATCTATTGGACAGTGAAGGAGGGTGGCCAAAAAACACCAAGCCTTCAAACCCAAACCTAGCACACCCTAGGCAGACTGTAAAAACTTTAGAACTGCTTGATACACAACTTATCCTTACCTAACCTATCCTCATCTAGTTTTCCAAACTGTCTGAACTTGTTTGAGGCGTCATATATTCCTGAGTGTCATTGCCAACCCAACCTGGAACAACTTTAAGTAACAACACAGAAATAATATGAGTGCATCACCATGCACAAAAATTTCTCAATCCAAGCATGTTAAACTTGAAAAGTACCACAATCAGAAACTAGATTGTCTGCTCATGACCAAGCTGAAAGTAAGAATTTTGACAATTTTGAAGATACATTTTGATTTGGAAATGTTTATCTTAAAAGCTGAGTCATTCAATACTAGATCCTCATCTTGTGATGGGAGACGGGGATTGATGGCTGTTTTGATTGTTGTGGTTCGTTGACATGCTAAAAGAGTGAGGACACAATTTCCTTGATTTGCATTACATGGGCTGTTTGCAGAGTATCAAAGTTTCAGTATTCTCCATGCAAAATTGGTTTCATGGTGAGGGTGGTTTGGGGAGTTGCACAGTTTGCAGTCTTTACTAGTTTTGTGTTTGAGGGCGACCCTCCTCTGTTGTCCATTGTATATCCAACCTAGAGAAGCTTGGCTGTATTCAGTTTGATTTGAATTGGGAGCTTGAATCACAAGCTTATTCAAGTCTCCAACCCTTCAATCACCATTGAATGCACACCTGGTGTGTTACAACAGGTAAGATTTGCAATCTTCCATCTTTGATATTCAGTCTATGTTTATGAGGTTCATCTTGGGTTCACGTTTCATATCTTAGACATATCAAGATCTAGAAATCTTGCAAGAAAATACAAGATACATTGAATTCTGTCAGGATTGAAACATTGGGTTCTTTCATGCTTGAAGGGGTGCCAAGTTTGAGTCAACATGGAAGTTGGAACAAACAGGCCATGTGTGTGATGATATGTCAATATAGTTAGGTTAAGTTATTTGTGAATGGGGTTTTTTCTTGATCACAGGGAGAGAAAATTAGAGGTTTGGGACGATGTGTAGTCCCTTTCATTTGGAATGGCAAAAGCTTGCCAAAAGTGCCTTTTTGGCAAGCTTTTGTGACTTGGATGAGATGAAATCAATCAATTCAATCTCAGTAATATTCAATTATGGCCCTTTTTTTTGTGAGGTACAAACAACTCATCCTTTCAGAAGCTCATGGGCCAATGTGAAAAGGGGACTGATTCATTGTTTATGTTAAAATTGCAAAGACATCAAATTGAATGGATACAAGATATATTTTAAGAAAGGGTACATTCAGATTTGAGAAGTGGAAGGTCTATTAGAAGCAACATTCGATTTAGATTTGGCCTTGCCTTTACCTTTTCTCTTGCGGGCTTTTTCAGCAGCTTCACACCATTCTTCATCTTCCTCAGAACCAGTAGTAACTTTTAAAATGTCATGTGAATCCTTGGTTTTGAAGTTCAAGACAGGTAGTTTTTTCTTTGCTTCGTAATACACATGAGGAGCATCTAAGCCAGTAGGAGTTCGACTAAGACCAGGGGTGTAAAGCTCAGTAGTGATATCAAGGATAAATCGGGGAGATAAACAATATGAATCAAAATCAAGGGAGAATTGGTGGGTCAAGGCTGCCCAATCAATGTTTTTCCTGAAAGAGCCGTCTTTGCTGACAAAATCAGACAGCATCCCCATCATGTGGTTGTCTAGAGAAGTCCAAGCCCGTTCGTAAAAGTCATGTTTGTCTTTCTTCTGACTGGAGTTGTGATATCGGCTAGCCAAGACTGAGGTAAAGTTGATCAAGTAGGATGCATCATGTAGTCTGAGTTCCCTTCGAGCAGGCCAAACGTGAAAGAGACCTGCAGTGCCATAGAGTAAGAAGAGACTTAGAGCTCGGAGGGCTTCACTTCGAGTTTCACTAGCATCACGAACTGCCTGCATCCTGAGGTCCTCTGGAGATAGTTTTTGTACTTCATTTTCAATGTTGGTGATGGATTTCCTAACGGATCCTTTGATAGCTCTTTCGGGGTGAAGATTGACCCATTGGTGAGATAGTTGATTGAGGCA
>MWRK01007855.1:0-16056 GCA_002157035.1 Melampsora medusae f. sp. deltoidis
AGAAATATAACGAGTTCACTATGAAACTACAAGGGTCTAATAACTAAGATGATATCGAATGAGATAAGATGATGTATTGGATGTGGGAAATATGTATGAAGTCAGTTGCACGCTTTGGAACTTGGAAGGCCTATAGATAACAATTTTGAGCAGGTCATGACATACATACACTCTATGGAATGATTTGAGAAACTGTGGTTAGAGTTCCCAATTCATTTCCCTCGAGCTTTGGGATCATCAGCGGTTGCTCCAGTTCCAGTACATACGTACCCCAATTTACTCCAATTTTGTTCACTGTGTCCAATTCATCCATCTTCATCGGCTTTTTGTCCCTTGATTGCCATTAATAATATTATCTATCTTGTATTTCTAATATTGCCTGTCCATTCTTGCAGTTGTCTCTGGTTTGTCTTGCTATATATTATCATCCAACCGCCCGTATTTCCTTTCTAATTTTTGTTTCAAGTGTGCATATTTTCATCATACTGGTAAGCAGCTGATTGTGTCTTCTTAGCCTATTGATCAAAATTCCCGAAGCGCATGATACCCATGTAGAATCCCTCCATCCCAGATCCAAGAAAAAAACCGCCAAAAAAGGAATCCGCAGCGCTCGGGCATTTAAGACGTATCTGTCCAAGTTGATCATCTGGTCTGTCGCGCTCGGACCCTCGAATGCGATTTCAAGCTCGCAATCTCAAAATTCATCTTCTTGTACGCCTTCAAACTATACTGGAAACAATTCTATTGTCAACATTGCAAAGGGTGGCCTGACATTTGAACCGCCGAGTGTCAAGGCGCAAAAACGCAACACAATCACATTCATTTTTTCCAAGGGTAAGGGAATGCTGCATCCTCCGCCTGACCCTCTTCTTGTCCAACTTCAAGTGGCGGTTTGCTGAGTGATACATTCTTCTTTCTTTACCACAGCGGACACTTTGTCTCTCAAACCTCTATTTGTTTTCTATTCCTTTTTTTGTTATTTGTTATCTATATCCATGTTTTGTACCTGGCAAAGGATGTTTCTCTTGCCTCATTTTGTGTACTGTCCCTCTGTTGGCAACTGGAGCTATATTTACAAAAAATGAACACAACCTACAGTTCCCAATGCCCAATATGCTAAGGGAGAAAATTGACGAAAATAATAAATCACATTGCAAAATAAAATAAAATATAAAATAAAACAAGATAAACTGAAAATCAACCAAAGCGCGATTGGGCTTATGTTTGATGGATGTAGCCAAGCTATACAAACTGCATTTACAGCATACTCAGAAGATCCTCGGCAATATGTATTACCAAGAAATGTAATGAAAATGTCAAATGTATATCTTGATTATTCTGAGCGTTCAAATGAGTTGCATGATGATTATGTACAATTGCAGCTCGAGTTGAATAAAAAATGGATGGCCAAACCGTAACGTCTATGTTTATGTTAGATTGGTGGATCATAAAGACTTTGGACGTTTTCCGGATCCACGGATATTCGTTTGTGGAACAACCGGTGTAATTATATCTCAATTACATTGCTTTAGAAGCGTAGTGTATGAAGTCAAGTACTAAGTTGTCATTATGTGTAATTGCTCTTCGGATAATCGAGACAAGCTGGCTATGTATCAATCATTGAAATGGATAAACGATTCAGAGAAAACAATACCAACATACTGAAGAGTTGGAAAGAGTGCAATCTCAATTTACTTGGCAAAAATGGAGAGGGAGAGGTGAGGTTCAAATCCCTCAGAAATAATCAAAAAGGCAATGGCTCGAGGTATTTGGTGTCAAACTATCTATGTATCATTATTCCGCCTTCATTATGGCAATCAAGTTGCATTTCCCTTTGTAGGTTATGTTTGATGTTCAAGTCTTCATTGATAGTGTTGTGTGTAGCTCAATTGAACAAAGTAAGCTACAACCGGGGGAGGGGTGCCACCTGTCCCTGGCCTGTCACAGCCCTGTCACAAGTGGCGATGCTAGAAAACAAACGGGTTTTGGCCAGACCAGGCCCCTAAACCTCTCTCTCTGTGTCCTCCTGGAGATTGAACATAGGCATGATGCAGTGGTACCAGCAAGGCTCTTGATAATTCGAAGTAACTGATGGATTGAAGCCGTGCTGGGATTTATTTTGAAGTTGACAATCAAAATGACAGGGAATGTGTGGGAGCACCTGTTGGATGGAATACCACAGGTCAGCTCATGGTAGCTGTGCAGTAGGTTTAGACAAATCCAGCGAACCTATCATGGGGTTTGGTTGATGAATATGAATTGGATACATGTCCTACAAAGGGTCATACAAGTTTGCAAAGTCTAACATCTATAATGCTACCCCCGAACTGCCCAAGGAAACCCGGAAGAGAACAGAATTCACCTCAGGCACCATCAATCATGCAACAAAGTATTCTAAAACGCGCGTGAGCTACCACTTCCTCCAAATTATGTATTTACAATTCAACAGCCACACCAACAGCATTAATATAATCAAAACGTCGCCGAAAAGTCCATTCCGGCTACGTTTTGTACCTATCTCACCTCATCCAGACCTTTCAAGACTTACCCTCTATCCATCACAATCATGCCCTACGCAAAACGTCGCCAGGATTCATCCAGAGGCGACGTTTTGTCCTGAAAATAACTGAGTGGGCCAAAGGTTATAACTTTATGTAGGACATGGAAATTGGGACTCCCATGGAAGCAGCCACTGAGAACCAGAATTAAGTGAGTCAGTGTCGCACTTTGTATGGCGCAATCAATCATGTCAGGAGGGATGACTAACAAGAAGTGTCACCTGCCTGTGTGTCAACTGAATGACGTGAGTGGATTTCAGACGACCTTTGCGTCCGTGTAACATGCGGAGCCTGATCCTTTCCACTTGGAGCAGCCAGAAGCCAACAAGGGACCAGTTGATGAAGCAAGTGGGACTATCTGCAAGAGAAGCAATACCTCGACTCGATATGTAAGTGCCTTCACTGCGGCAGGACAAAACGTCGCCAAATTCCACAATATGGCTACCTTTTGTCTTCCAACGTGGTTTGTACTTGTTTGTCGCTGGCCTTCTTGAGAGCAGAGTCTGCACAGCACGTGTCACCTTTTCAACCTTGCCGCCATATTGGCGACACAAGAAGAAGAGCGTAAAGGTGTGGAAGACGACGCACGTGGAGTTAGAGCTTGGAATCGCTAAGCTTCCAATATGTTCAATGCTTCAAAATCACTGACAGACAATGAGGGCAAATTGAGGTCAAAAGGTGACTGGAATGAGACAGTGGTGGCTTTCAATCATGATTTCAGCTGTAGTCATCTTGCCAAACCTTTCATCTGTGACTTCCAAGGGGAATCTTGTATGCCCTCTGTCTCAACCTCCCTCAATGGTACTCAAGCGCCTCATAACAATGTTTTTGGCAAGGAGGAATTGATGTGTGGGCTGATATACACCATGATCTGTACTGGTCTTGTATGTATGTGTGCGGTTATGTCTTTGGTGAACTAGATTGCTTGTTCATTGTCTGTCTCCAAACGACTCCTGGTGCAGTGCATGCCAATGTGGTCCCTCACCTACATTTCATCATTCATTCACTTGTTAACCATTGCTGGGTTGAAGAACGCAGACATTGAATGAAGGCTTGAGGACCTGGTGTGTACCAAGTTCCTGTATACAGTCTGTCCGCGTGGCAAGATAACGTCGCCGGTTCATTGAAAATGGCGACGATTTGCTCTGTGCTGTCAAACTGCATGTGGGGTGCATCATTGTGTTTGTGAGGTTTCGAATATCATTGTGCAAGTAGCATATTGCCTGTGGAATAGTGTTCATTGGACTTGCTGGGATGGATTGGTTGCTTCTCATGGCTCATAGGTTCTTTGCGTTGCGAGCTGCGGGCTGCGGGCCGCGGGACGTAATGTCATATTGCTTTGTGTGATGTGCATCTAAGTGGGATGGGGTTGTACAAATGACATTGCAATAGAGGTGTCTATTGGAGAGGGTTGGGCCACTTTATATTCAGATCAGAGCTACTATCTCAGATATTTGGAGGGGAGTTTGGTCAGCTGGAGATTCACAGTTGAACAGATCATCAATAGTGTTTTGTTGGCAACTCAAACAATGATGGGGATGTTGGTGCAGTGGTCTTTGGAGCGGAAGAAGGGAAAAGCATGAAGAGAGAGAGGTTTGAATGTATATGAGATCGTTAGCCTTAGAACAATATGCTGAGTGAATCTTCATTCATAAACCACAAAACAACAACGTTTTCTGTGATCCACATGGATTGGTGAACAATCCAAACTTCAAGACAAACTATTGCAGTAGTATCATCCAAGATGTTATTGCCCAGAATGCTTGTGTTCAACAACACGATATAAAGATTGACAAGACGCTAAGATTCTGAGTATACCAAGCCTTGGGCAAGCGGGCTTGTCATTGATTTGTACAATTGGATACTTGTTGAAATGTCCAATCGACAAAAATCATTTCAATTGCGACACCCACACTATCGTGATCAAAGCGGTACTGAGTCGAGCTACGTGAACGTAATTGAGTTCAATATCAAATTAGCTTAGTTTGTTTATTTTCATGGCGGATTCAAATTTATTGTTCAGTTGTTTCTTCTTTCCCACTTATGAAGACCTGTGGAGGTTTGTATCGTCGCTCTTCCCGCATATTTGGGAAGAGAACGTACTTACCTTTTTCTTGATTGATGTCTAAAATGATTTTCATATATTGGTCTAACAACTTGATATCAATTTCATTTCTTTCCTTCGTTTTGTTTCCCTCTTATCTATTCCTACCAGAACCTGTTACCTTCCATCAAAGATCACATCATATAGATCAGCGTCAGCTAACCACGCGCCCATTCGTAGGTACTAGATTGCGCATATCATGTTTTCCAAGTATCTTCTATTATTGATTTTTTTGTTCCTATTTAGGTCAGAGTATTTTGTTCAGGTAGCGTTGTTGAGGATCATACATTTATCGTGCTACTGCACACATCATCAGGTGAATAATATATGTATCTATCTTTGGGAAGGGAACAACCTGTTACATTTCATCGAGATCACATTAGATAGATCAGCGTCAGCTAACCACGCATCACTACAGCTGTGCCGCGTTCATAGGTTGGAGTCTCTCGTGTAGATAGCGTTGTTGAGGATCATACGCTTATCGTGATACTGCACACATCATCAGGTGGGAGTCTTTGGTTTAGATACTGTTGTCGAGGATCATACACTTATCATGCTACTGCAAACACCATCAGTTCTTTTCATCCAGACACCTTGATTCCAAGATACTCAAACATTCTTATGGTAGCAAGAGACTTATCAAGACTGATGCCAAATATCTGAATGAGTTCGAATCAAGATAAAACACCTTTACCACATACGAGATCAAATCCTGACAGCGATTCCTCTTCAAAAGACGGAGAAGAGACTGCTAAAGACATCACACCCTTACTTACATCATCACCTATACCAGGTTTTTTGGATAGTTTAGTTCTTCAAAGCCCAAAGCAGATTCAAATCAGGAATCACCCAATTCCATATCTAATCCCATATCCCCTCAGATTATTGTTTTATCAATGTCATCACCAGCTCAAATGCATCACAGACAACAGGCCATAAACTTACGTCAGGCACTGAATCAATTATCAAGAAAATTTGTGACTGAAGAAAACTTTAACCTATGGTCATCATTTATTCGCTCCGAATTGAATTGACTGTTCTAATTAGCGGATTACTTGAAATCGGAGCACTTAAAAACTGAAGATCCACAATTAGATGATGAAGTATGCAGAGCTTGCATTACATCCTGGATGATAGGTACTATTGATGATGTTAATCAATCAAGATTTGAGCCAAAAACCACCATCTATACGTATGATGTTCCTGAAACACAAAATTTACCAGCGAAATTATGGAAGGCAGTTAACTTACATCATTCGGGGAGATCAGAAGAGCTTCAATTACTTCTTGAGCGGTCGTTAAATATGATGATAGTTCAACCATCAAAAATGCCTTTACTAGCTCACATCAAAAATTTTCAAACTGCTGTCACTAAATACAAATCTGCGGGAGGGAGCTGTCTGAAGAGGATCTTGGTCAAAAGCTATTTGTCTCCTTGAACAACATTTAGTTTCAAGATGCAAAAGAACTTGCAATTCGAGGTGTGAAGTACTACAACAAGGTGGTAATTGAATTGAAGAAGAGATTGAATGCTGTGGATGTTGAATGGTCTGTTCTCACCCTGGCAGTCTGGCATTGGGTTTTCTAATGTTCTCTTGTTCTAAAGTAGCCTGAGTTTGGATGAGGCTTCTTCTTTTGATTGCAATGAATAGATTTTTGTTCTTTTTATAAACTCATCAATCAATGCAACAAAGTAACTTTAACCTTTTTGTGATACGACAGAGTGAGATGATGCATCTCAGTGCATAGCATTTGATGGCTTGAGCAATCTGCAACCAACTTGTCTTGGCATATTGCCAAGTCTGACTTCTGACTTTTCCAGGAATACGTACCATCTGCTGCGAGTTTGTGACCTACATATTTGAGTTTCATCAACACTTATCTTGGGTAAGGAAAGTGATCTTGCGAAAGCAAGGTTCTTTGGTTTGTTAATGCATAAATTCCAAATATGGACACCAGCTAGTTATGATTTTGAAGTCAAAGCATGAGATTTTCTGTTGATAAAGGAACATGGATGTTCTCTGGAGTATCCTTATCTGTGTAGAATGTTGCCCAATGGCTTAGTGCACAGTGTCCACCAAAAATGCCCCGGACGTCCCGGTGAGCTTGCTTTGCCGCAGACGTCCGACATTTGTGCGGTTTTGATGCGCCTTTATTATTTAAAAACTCTGCTTTTAGTCCAATTTGGTCCAACACTACGCAGGGTGAGCCCAGATCAACTCGTACTTATGATGCCGGCCGCTCAGGCCTGAGCTATTGAATTTAGCACAATGAAGATCCATAAACACCGTTCTTGATGATTTTGCGCCTTTGTAATGTGTGTGATGTACCTCAATGTGTGATGGAATAACTTCAATGTAAATACATACATTGTATTTACTTGCTTCAATTCTTAGATAAGACATCAGATTCATTTCAAAAATGTTCTTTGAGATTGTGATGATGCCTCTCATACAATTGATATGAAGGAGCCACTACTGGGAATGTAGTCGGGTCGTCTCCAGCTTCCAAACGACTTTGAACATCTCTTTGGAGGTTTGAGTTCTCTTTGCAATGGAGGCGAAGGAAGGCCGCAACAAAGGTGTTAAGTACTTGCAAGAACCTGAGCTTGTGAGCCCGCTGCGCCCTCTGGCAGGTATTCCTTAGAGCACGAGACACAAAGGTTCTCCTGGCCTTGTGCAGCTCAACTTCATCTGCCGAATGCTGGCGCGTTTTCGTGGAAAACACAAAAATCACCTACTTCTGACAAACTTGCAAGCTGGCTGGAAGTCCGGCGCATTTGTAGCGGACACTGTGGTGTGGGATGGTGCAGGTAACTGATCCCGGCATGCATACGCAATGCAATCTTCATGGGTAATGTTTGTTCACAGAGTCGTACGATGACTGACTGCTTTTTGTAGATGTGATGATACAAAAGGCACACTTGAAGTAGGTATTTATGAATCTAGTACACTGGTGGCCGTATCAATGTGTCCAATAATTTTTGACACCCCTCTGGCGTTATTGTCAGCATATAGGTCTCTGATCGTGAGTTCGGTATTGAGTTGTATGAATCAAACAACTATCATTCCAGTGCACAGACTTTCTGGCTGGCAAAATCAGGGGAGCACACTTCAATAGCAAGCCCATCAGCCTGTCAAATGCCTTTCACATACATGTCACAAGCGGAACCAGCATCCATCGTTTGTGATCAGGCCAAGCGAAGATTGGGGTGAAGAAACACATGATCTGCATCCAATGGAATGGCCTAGTGGTATAAGTTACCAGCCTCTAGCACTGACATTGACATGGGTTCAATTCCTGTGTGCTCACTAGATTTTTGATGATGAGGCTCGAAAATACACAACCCCTCTAGAAGCATATGTCACATGACAAAACCACAAGTCGCTCAATCATAGCTGTGCATTAGGGCTGAGCAAATTGAAGAAACCTAACATGATGATAGAGAAATGATATAAATCCCTCTTGATCTCCTACACATCTTCAAACAAGTTTCAAAATCGAAACATTCGAGATCCGACCCGCAACATACCCGACCCGGCCCCGCCCAAACGTACAAACTACCGCGATCGTGCTATACCCTTGAAGCAACCAGTCAACATGCCAACTGTGCGTCACTCAACTTCTCGTCCACCTCATTCTTCTTTTCACAAGCTTGTAACCAGCGCAGAAAGCAGAAACGTCGCCAGAAACACGTTTCCGGCTACGTTTTGTCTCTCTCAGTCATGTCTATGCCCTACCTGGTTTCTCACCTTCTCCCCAGCTAGAGCATCGCCAATGGTTTCCCTCAGGTCACGCTTAGTCCAATGCTTCACTCAGCTTATCAAGTCCTTTCGAAACTCTTGTAGAACACCCACATGGACCCTACCTTTGGTAGTCAAGCTGAGAAAGACACTTCAGTAAGTCTTTATGCTGTTCGTTGTGGAGTTGGAATGATACTTACAGCAAGTCGTGTTGACATGTTTACCTTCAGGAACCGCCTGTGCGATCTGATGCTATTGTAGAAACAAGCCAAGTCGAACCGCATTCAAGTTTCAATGTATGTTCTCTGCTTGTTATGTGTTTCCATTCTGTGGTTAACACATCCTACCTCTTCATGTTAGGCAACCGATCAAGCTACTGAGGGTATCCCAAATACCACGAATCCGGGAGCGAAATCGCATGATATTCACCTCTGTGCTTCTCAGTTGATCAAGGTACAATCAAGGAATCCCATCATCTTCTTAGACAGAAGATACTGACTGGTTTGATTAGGATCTTACTGCGGCTGACTTGGGCGATCAAGGGATATCTGAAGATGAAGAGGACAAGAATGAGTCAGCTGATGGTCAAACTGAGGGAAAGGATGTAGCGGTAGGTTTGAGTTGATGTGTGACATGGGTGGATAACTGACGTTTGAGCGATGAACAGGTACAGAGCTTAGTAACGACCACCAAAGCAGTTGAGAAAGAGGATGCACCGCTTGGAAGTGAAGTAAGTGCCGTTTTTGTTCGACCTCAACGTGTTCTTGACATGTCCCTTGTATTCTTTTGGGCTGTGCACCTGTCAGGTCAAAGGCTCATCAATCGTGGATGATTCGAAAATTGAAAAGCAAGATGAGTCTGGAGCGAAAGAAGAGGTATGTGTATATTGTATTCCAATGTCATGCTTACCTTTGTTTAACTATGTCCTGACAATTGATGGCTGGCATCTGTGTGTAGGGAGCTGCTGTAGTTAATGAGAAAAGTCGAAAAGTCAAGGTGGAGGAAGCGCGTCGACAATACGAAGGCAGTGAGTACCTGGTATATTATGTCCTTATTGTGATTCCTCACCTGACCTGTATGAATTGATGTGGAAGTTCAAGAGCTTTACAACCTCACCAAGGCAAGAGTTGACGCTCTCAGGAAAATGTGTCCTCAAGGCCCCTCTGAGAGCAAGCTCATATCGCTGATGTCGTATCTCGAGGACATACGACGTGAGGTGGTGGAGAGTCAGGAGCTTTTCAACAAGCTATGCCTGGATGATGATCACGACGAGGTGATTATCACCTACGCTAATTTTCCTCTGCGTCCCAGTGCTATACCTGTAGCTAGGAAGAGGTTAAGGTCTCCATCAGGACAGACCAGTGAGTTGTCTTTTGGCTTTGAAGTATGCCTAGGCACTGACATGTTCTTTATTCATCAGAATCTGTGTCTGCACTTGATGAGGCCAAGCCTTACTTCGACCTTGAGGCTCGTGAGTGTAATGTAGATGAGAAAGGTGAGGAAGAGAGACCTGGAAAGAAGGTACGAGTCACGAAAGGTCTTGTCGATGAGGACTCTTCGGACGAAGAGGACCCCCCTATTGTAGCCAACCGTCAATCGAAGCCCCCCATCACGGTCTCCTTGTCTTCGTTGACACCTGCTGAATCGAACTTGAATGCCACGAAGAAGCCATCGACCAAGGTGGAGCCACCTGCACTCGAGGTTAAAGGGACTATTTACGACAAAGACGTCCCCTTTGACTTGATCGGTAGGCACAGTCTCTTTCTTCATTTTCTCTGTATCTTGTTGATTCTGTCCAGGTGTGAAAAGACCAAACGTCGCCGAAATAGCCTTTCCGGCGACGTTTTGTTCATTGCCATACTTCATGCTACCTTCATCTCTTCCTGAATCCCCCCTCCACTTGTTTCCATTCCTGAATCGCTTTCAATCACTCTCCTCTCGTCTTTTGCTGATATCCTCTTGTATCACTTAACACAGGTTTGCTCAAGACAACTACAGAAGAGGAAAAACACATCATCAAGACATTTGCTGCTTCTTTAACGTCCAATCAGTTTCATTGGGGTCCTACCCTTGGTCCAATGGTTTTAGGAGTGGTTAATTGCTGGAATTATCATGAGGACAGTGATATGAATCAGGGTGCTGAGGATGCTATGAGAAACCATGTTCTTTACATGAAGGAGGCCGCCGACGATAAAGCTATATTGGACAACATCAAAACTTGTGAGTGTCTGGAGTGTCTGGACATTGACTCTTCCTGATGAGTGTTTACTGACTGCAAGTTTCCTCAGCTCCTCGATTGCTACAGCTGTCACACAATGACCCTCTCATCAAGCCAGATTCTTTCGATTGGGCCTTGGTAGAGGCTTCTGCTAAGTACGTGTTCAAGGACAAGCACGGTGTCTATCAAGCGATCCACTCCATGTCGTGCCGTCGAGACGATTACAAGGATTGGACTAGAGATAAACCCCTGCCTGGATACCTGCGCACTGCGTTCCACACCATCAGACAAATCCTCTCCGACTCTCTCAAACACATCTCCTTCCAGACCACTTCCAAATCAATCGAAATCAAAACGGACGGACCTAACGCTGTGGCTCAGCACATGGTAGCTATGGCTAAAGCAGTGGTGTGGATTTTCAAGCAGTGTGAAGTCAACAAACATCCCGACGACGATGAATTCAAAACCAAGAAGGTTCACTCGAGAGGTCTGCCTTGGCTCCAACGTCGATTTCTTTTGGTCTTGATGGGTTTTGTCCTCATTTTCGAAAATCATGTGCTGTTTCAAGAGTTGAAGGAGAATAAGGATAAATTAAATAAGAGGGAGCTTAGTAAACTCGGGACGGCTTTGAAGAGCAAGACTTGTCTTAAGCAGATGTTCGAAAATGTCAATCAGCAACCTTCTTCGTCTACTCAGTCTATCGCGAACACGACTGATGTCTCTACGGCTGAAGGAGCTAATGAAGATGGAATAGTGGATCACTCTCGTCAAAAACTCAATCTTTTTAAACGTGAAGCACTCCAGGCTCTGGCGTTGTTTCTTACTTACGGTACTGCAGGCTTGTTCCATGTGTGGCTCCCAGCACGAGAGCACAGACTTCACGATGCTTCTTATTTGATTAATTTAGCTGCCGTCCTTTCTATCCGGCGCAATCAACGCAAGTATGCTGATAAGCACGTATTTGGCATGAGGGCTTGGAATCGCTTGGATGCTAATATGTTTAATACCCTCAAGGAGATGATAGATGATCGTGGTCAATTCAAGTCTGAAATCAAGTGGTCAAGGATGGTAAAATTGTTCAATCGCGACTTTAGCTATAGTAATCTCGCCAAACTGTTTACATTGGACTTTCAGGTCGAAGTACATATGCCTTTATTCTCTACTAGTATCAATGGAACTCAAGCACCTCATCCAGATGTACACGGTAAGAAGAAAGAGAAGGTCTCTTTGCCTGGTACTGAAGAGTTTCGTAAGATCTGGGTTACTAGTAACAATCAACATCCCTCAACTTCTAAAAGTGTGACGACTAAACCCACGCCTGTAAACGAAGATGACGAAGGTGAAGTGTTTGATGATCATATGATGGCTGATGAGGATGATGCTAGTGAAGATGAATGAGGCTGTCGTAAAACTCTCTTTGTATCTCCCTGTGTGGTGTTCTTGTGCGCTTGTAATGCTTGTATTCCGTTGCTGACCTTGTGCCAATGATTTAATGCTTTACCTATGCCAATGATCAACTCACCTACGTCTCCGTTTATGTGCTTGTATCAAGTTGTGTCCCCTACCTGCTGTGCTGGAAGACAAAACGTAGCCGTTTTGATCAAAATGGCGACGTTTTGTCTTTGACAACAGTCATCAGACTATGTATGGATGATGACTGAGGCCATAGTGCTTCCATTGCAACGTATCCCTGCTCCTGCGTAGGAAGACAATACGTCGCCGAAATATTAGATGTGGCGACGTTTTGTCTTTCCTACGTGTACTTATTGACACATGGCTTCCTTGCCATTGCTGTGGCACGCTGTGGTCAGATTGGCGGATGTGGCAACAGTCCATAGACAAATGGTTACCTTGATGCTGTGTTCGTTTGGGTAGTTGCTTGGGTTTGCTGCGGGCTGCGGCTGCGTGCTGCGGGCTCAACAGTGTGTCATTGAGAGACAATGTCAGATAGCTGTGTGTTGTCTCCTTGTATGCCTGGATTATGTTGCTATGGCTGGTGGTTTCGTTTAGTCTGAAGGGTTTGTTGGATATATTTTGCGTATGTCAAGTATTCAATCCCGTGGCTTCAAATAAAGTCCCGGTGGTACTGGTTCAATAACTTGGAGACGGGGTTTTCCATTCACCTCAAACCAATGGGAACCAGCAAGTGGTATCCATCATACTGGGAGACAAGATAAGTTATGGATTGTGAAGGGTTGTTTCAGTGGATGGTGAATTTGACTCTTGGACATATCGAGGTAAGTGTGATGTGAGCATCGTGGATCCCTGCGATTGAATCTGATTCAATCATGAATTCAAAGCCAAATCTGCTTAATTGTCGGGTTGATTCAGTGAGGGATTGGAGGTTTGTTATGAATGTCGGTTATGTCACAGTAATGTAAATGACATTGTGATGTATTTACTAATTGCGTCATTGTATCTAGATACCTCTGTAACATACAAGCTTATTGTGTTAAATCTGGTGATCATTGTAGATGGATTGGTGGTTTCCTCACCTTGTGTAGAATGTTTGTATCTCAGGTTAATTTAGTTAGGTGCGAACTCACCTTTCCTATATCAGTAATGTTTCTGTCTTGCTGTGTGATTCATCTTATTGGGTTACGAGCACCGTCTGTGTTCTTAACATAAAGGCAGCTGGGAACCGGTTTAAGACTATTGAAAATCTTCAATATAGTCTAGAATACTGTTTTAAAAGTCCTAAATTGAATCGTTCATCATAAAATCTCCGAATCAATGGGTCAAATTCTCTAAACACTGTACATATGCATGCTGTATTTTGAAGTCTATTGTAACTTCACATTTTTTCTCTTGTCAGACCTGATCAACTCTAGTCTCATGTCAGTACCCAGTGCTACGGCTGGTGATGAAGGGTGACATTATGCATTGATTGATTTGCATCTACTGAATCTGGTCCAAGTCTTAGTCGCGCGATTCAAAGCCTTCAATGACAGAGGCCAAAGGGACGTTGTATGGCTATATTCTAAAGGATGTTCAACCAATTCCTTAACCGGCATGAGATGAACAAGCCAGGTGCAAGGTATTGGCTCTGATACTTGGATAAGTCGAACGGGCATATTGTCAGCCTGAGTCCCTAAAAGTCTAGCTTTTAAGAGTATTGGGTTGAATTCAAATGAACTTACTAGGTAAGATAACGGCTTTGAAAAATAAAGATTTGGACCTGATAGCATGCGATAAAGTGCTCATGAGGAATCACTCAACAACATATTTAACGATAAAGGATCTGACATGAATAGAGGTTCAGATTGGTGATAGTTAGTTATAAGTTATTGCTGGTCGACAAATTGATTGAGAAAGATTCTGACCTAATGGCATGGGATAAGGCACTCATAAGGAATCACTCAACTACAAATTTAAAGATGAAGATTCTGAACTGAATAGAGGTTCTGAGTGATAGTAGTCAGTTATGAGTTATTGCTGGTTGATAACTAATCTTCAGTGATGGAGATTTATCTTCCCAAAGACAACACTTTGTATTCACATAATGGCATGCACTAAAGCGCTCATATGCAATCACTCAACAAAATTTGAATGATCAGGATTCTGACCCAAAACAACAATGGTCTAATTAAAATTGGTGTAAGTGTGAAACAGCGCAAGAGAAACAATTTTACCTGAATAAAGGTTCAGATGGGTGGTAGTTAGTTATAAATTATTGCTGGTTGATAAATGATCTTCAGTGATAGGGTTCTATTTGATTGAGATAGCTACAAAAGTAAATGAAATAAAGGTTAAACAAACATCATTGATATATAACATCGTATTGAGAGGTAGAGTGAAGATAAAAATGTACTTACTTCTCTTCCGAAGTATGGGGAAAGAATAGTAAGTCAAATTGAGTGATGCGCATTATAGGTATCCTGACTTGAACACGACATCACAATTCTCCTTTCGTCCTGATGACATCTTACTGGTTAATCCTCAAATGCTCGGTCACACATCTATTCCACATTCATATGTAACATTTGTTGTTCGTGTCGATTTCACATTTCAGCAACAACCTCTGACTACATAAAATCTAAAGTACTTTTTGTGACCTGCATCAACCAAGAAAATAATTGGAAAGCATTGAGAATAACATATGAGACATTATGAGATTACTACCTGGAAGTTGGTACAGTTATTGATTGGTATAAACGGTCTCTGATTCAATAGCTGATCTCTGGGACCATAAGGGATAGGAGGACTGAGAATATTCATGTTGGCTTGGAATCTATTGATGTGCAACGTGGCACAATAGTACCATTGCCTAACAAGATATTGAACAAAGTTATCTGACCCGGATGTTGGTACGAATTTGGTCAGTATAAATTATCTATAGTTTGATGACTGATCTTTGGGGCTAGTAAGAGATGATAGACTGAAACACAAAATAAAACATCAATAAATTTAATCAAGAGATGAGAAAATGAGAAATGTACGTACTTCTCTTTCCAGATAAGGAGGAAAGAGAAGTACAATGGAATTGAAAGGAAACGAGTATAAGTATTAGTTTTCAATTCATATAAATCTATTGAGGTAATGTTGCAAATTCTATGAGCGGTTTATCCTGATTGAATCTCCTTTCTTTCACGTTTCCAACTTTTCTCCTTGTTACAACTTAATGATTTCTTGTTGATTGTACATTTCAACAAGGACTAAAGCGTGCAGTATAAGATCAACCAATGAAACATTGATATAAGTAATCAAGTTTATAAGGAGAATTAGAAATATACGTACTTAACTTTCCAAAGATGAGGAAAGGGAAGTCCAATTTTCTCATAAACTCGTTATACTATTGATGTACATTTCTCATTTAAAACTTGTCATAGAAATAAGTGTTTACAAATTATTACTCCGTCGCAGATATTCTCGAACATCTCCTTTGATAATTCCCATTATCAAATACGAGTAGAGACTTGGGTCCTTACCTGAAGCAGGAGTATTCACTTACCCACTTGAGAAGACTACCAGGAGTTAAATCACTAGTAAGTACCTTGTTCCTGAAGATCATTTCGAGAGAAAGACTTACGAACCGTCCTTTAGGCTCAAATTTATCATAACCAGGGTCCACCTTGTTATAACAAAGCCTCAAAACCTTTAAACATAGCAAGTTCAGCTTGGATCTTGCCATAAAGGACTCCAATCTTAGAGACTCAAGCTGACAAATGGGAAGTATTGGGGTCTGCTGAGCTGAAGACTTCAAACCACTGGAACTACCATTGGGGTGATTTCCCTCCAATTGATTTCTGTCCTGAATCCAGCTTTTCACCTTTGTTTCCAATGGACTCCTCCTTTTTTCTTCATGATGCGGTTCAGATTTCACTTTGCCTCATACAAAGCAATTGCGGTAAGGATGCAACGATTGAGACTGATAATGAATGGCTTATAAATTCATAATAGTTTCTTTGTGTCATCTTACACTTGTGAAATAAA